>RJWM01006924.1:0-81363 GCA_004363535.1 Dasyprocta punctata | reverse complement strand
AGTTAATTGTTCACTCTCTGGGCTGGAGGTACTCTGACAGAAAATGACAGGTTAAAATACCCTGCGGCTCCATGCTGGGTACATAAGATTATGTTAGGAAATGTCGTCGCGCATCAGAAAGTCACAGACGAGTGGTCCTCAGTATTTCTGGCGTGGAGATAGGAACCCTGAGACAGGACTCTGTCTGTTAAATTCCCTCGTGGTGCTCCCATGGTTCAGGGTTTCTTGGGTGAGGGCTATCTGAGGCTGTCCCGGATCACCCGTGAAAGCTCAGGAACAGAGGGCTCCCAAGGCTCAGCATTCTGACAAGTCTTGTGGACAAAAGCGAGCTGCAGAAATGCAGCTCCTCGCTGTTCCATTTCCTACCGAGGGCTGTTTGGCTCCACAGTCCCCGGGCCAAACCACTCTTGTGCATTCAACTGGGAGACTGAGTCTGTGTACACTCCTCGGAAAGTCTATCTGGAGCCTACTTTCCTGACCCACAGCATTCAGAACTGAGGTGACTTTAAGGAAAAAAGATACTTGGGAAACAGAAGTGTTAGTTTACAAAGTAAAGTATACTTTAAAAACTTGGATAATTCCAAAAATTTACCTAAAGTCTTACCACTCAAGTGTATCAATATTAACATTTTGACATGTATTATCTGTTACTTGATTTTTACAGTGTTTAGATGCTATTATGTTTTATAATTATAGTTTCCCCTACTTTAGCAGTGTAACATTTTCCCCACATTTCATAAAACTTCCCATACTCCTTTTTTATTATTACTTTTTTTTTTTTGTAGACAGGATCTCACTATGAAGTGCAGGCTGGCCTTAAACTCGCTTGTGTAGCCCAGCCTAGCCTTGAATTTATGTCAATTCTCCTGCCTCAGCCTCCCAAATGCTGGGATTATAGGTGTGCACCACCATGACTGACCCCATAATCCTATTTTTGAAGGCTGTGTAGTTTTCCATCATAAGGATGACTGAGTATATGTCATGCCTTTACTTGGGGACAGGGATGGTGTAATGATTCATAGTGTAGGCTCTGGTATCTAGATGACCTGTGCTTGTAGCCTCATTCCACCATTCTGTGACCCTGAACAAGTGATACAAGCTTTCCAAACCTTGTTTTCTCTTGGAATGGGTATGACTGGTATCTACCACATTCATTTATGTGGCTCCTATGAAATAATACTTATGAAACTTCTAGCACAATGCCTGGCACATGTGGGAACTCAGCAAATACTAATCTTTGTCTTTTTTTTCTTTGTTCTTTCTTTTTTTTTTTTTTTTTTTGCCTTCAGATAACTTTTTAAGATTAAATTTCCAGAAGTGGATTTATTGAGTCAAAGGGAGAATACAATTTTAAATATGACTGCCTGATCATTTTGATTTTTCTTTATTTTTAAATAAGTATAGCTTCTTAAAAGAATATAGCTAACAGACAGGCTCAGAGGGTGTCTAGACGGAACCGTGGGGCAACTTCTTGATGGGCACAGTCCTGACTTGTGGCGGCTCATACTTCGAATCACCGCACGGGTCCTTTTCCTTGGGCTTCACGCACAATACCGCTTGAGTGTGTACATCTGAATCTCTTGCTTTTGCAGCCTTCTCATTACTCTCCTGTCAAGCAGTCACTGACTTCTACCACTGGGCACTGACTGTCAAAGTGTTAGGGGTTTTATGACCCTGGAACACCAAGTGTCGCCCAGAGGAGATATACGTATGTGCGGCCCCAAGCCAGCAGTTGGACTTTGCTGACACTCATCTACCCTCTTAGTCTTCTGTAGAAGCCCTTACAAGGTTTTGTTGCATGAGACAATGTTATTTTGCTAATATCCTTACAGTCCAGCCAAACCCTGATGATTATGGGACTGAGCTACTGCGACGGTATCATGAAAACCTCTCTGAGATTTTCACAGACAACCAGATGTTGCTACAGATGATCTCACGTGCGAAGAGTATAGCCCCTGGAGAAAGAGAAGTAAGAGCACAGTGGGGTGTTGAAGAGGGGAGGGTAAGAAGGAGAAATATCAGCAGACATAAATGTATTTTCTGTAAGTACACATACACAGCTATACTGAGAAATGCTAAGTAGAAAAGGAGAAATAGAAGGTAACTCATGGAAAGGGTAAAGGAAGAACTTTGCCATATATAGGAGATCTCCCAATTTAAAAAAAGTAATAATTTTTTCTTTTTGGTGCTGGAAATAAGGAACCTAGAGTCTCACACGTGGTAAGCAAGCACTCTGCCACTGAGCTACATCCCCAAGCCACTCTTCTGCAAATAAATTTGATTTGAAGCAAGAAGAAAAAGAAATCTCCTAGGTTGAGAGAGATGAAGAATGTTGACAGATTCCTTTGCAGAAATACATTCACTGTAACCCAATACCTAGACTTGTAGCTCTGTAGCCGGGCTGGGTTGGAGAGTCTCTTATGAGTGTTTGTGTTACATCTTGAAGGTTATGGAGAAGCTTGTGAAACAGGGCTCTGGCTCAGGTGGTTTCAGTTCCCTGATGTCAGCAGTTCTAGAAAAGCAGACTGTCTCTGCAACAGCCATTTGGCAGCTGTTTCTGGCATCTCAGGAGACAAAGACATGCCCCTTGAACCTGCTCATGGATAAAATACGAAAGGAACCTACTGCTGATGCTTTCTTCCAGGCAGGTAAGTTGCCTGGCCTCTGCTATGGTTTCGCCACCAGTAGAGATAATGATCCATCTATTCAGGAGCAGAAAAAGCTGTTATGCGGTAGTCATCTGCATCTCTGCTCTTAGGAGTAACAACCAGTAAGTTCTAGGTCTTCTTGCACGTAGGGTAACTATAGGTGATGATAACATAGTGTATGTTTCAGCAAAGCTAGAAGAAAGGATTTTGAAAGTTTTTTGTTTTTTGAGACAGGGTCTCAGTATGTAGTCCAGGCTGACCTTGAACTCACTGTGTAGCCCAGGCTGGCCTTAGACTAACAGAGATCCTCCTGCCTCAGCCTCTTGAGTGCTGGAATTATAGGTGTGCACCACCATGCTTGGTTTGAAAGAATTTTGAATGTGTTCACAAAGGTGTTTAAAGAGATAAAAGTGCTTGCCTAGATCTGACCATTACACAATTTTACTCCATAAATATGTGCAATTTTTTAAAACAGTAAAGACTAGCAACTTTATTCAAGGATACAGCATTTAAAAACCTTTTTAAGCCAGACGTGGTGGTGCACGCCTTTAATCCCAGCACTCAGAGGGCTGAGGTAGGAGGAGCGTTGTGAGTTTGAGGCCGGCTTGGGCTACAATGGGAGCACAAGGCCGGCCTGAGCTACACAGTGCAACCCTGCCTCAAAAAACCAGGGCCGGAAGTTTGGCTCAGCGGCTTACGCACCTGTCAGGCAGGCGCGAGGTTGTGAGTTCAATCCCTGGTGCCACAAAAAAAATAAAAATAAATAAAAGCCTTTTTAAAAATTGCAGTGATTATTCTAAGCTTATATTCATTATTATACTCTTATTGCACTGCTCTTTGTCATTTTCCTCACACTCAACCCTAGATGGGAGACAGATTAAATGTGTTTTCATTAGAAAGAACTGCAGTAAAGAGGATAAAAGAGAAAATGGGGCCCTAGTTTGACTGAGTTTCCAATGTCCCTTTCTTTCAGTGACCACCCCAGAAACTACTGCCTTCGAAATAGTCCTGAGGCATAACCAGTTGATTATGGAGGCCATCCAACAGAGGGGTGAGCTCAAGTCCTTTTCCTCGGAGGAAGAGCAGCTGGCCAGGAGTTTGAAAGAGGTGTGGGCAAATAAAAAGCAAACCAGATTCTGGAGAGGTTTTCAGAGTTGGTGCCTGGGACTATCTTCATTTCTGATGGAAGAGCCAACATATGCTGAGTACCTGCTGTGTGCCTGGCCCTGGGCTAAGCTCTTCTTTATAACCGTGGCTGTTTTAACCTTCCAACTTCCAAGTGTTGGGTGGGGCCATCACACTGTGCAGGCGGTGGTGCTTAGGCTCTGCACAATTAAGTTACATGTCCTTTGAGCAAGATTTGAAGCCAGGATTTGAACCAAGTTATGTAACTCATACCTAGATTTATTCCAACTGCCTAAACATAGGTCCAGCTCAAGGGAAACCATGATTCTGTTCTCTAACATGTTCTGAGATGCAGTGTCTCAGAGGATGGAAAGTAAAGCTGATCTTGTTACACGTTCTATTCTGGCTCCTTGAGGGAGCCAAGGTAAACATAGATAGAACAAAGCTTCTGCCCATATGGGGGAGCAAATAGTGCCAACTCATTTTCTGTAAGGCTTCTCTCAATGTGGCCAGCATCCCAGAAAAACCAGGTGGGGATTGGGGGTGTTCGTGGATGTCTAGCCCAGGATCGTGTACATCTTGAACAGGGAAGAAGAATAAAGGTATATAAATTTAAACTACGAATTCACTTGTAGTGTGTTTTTGATCCATGGGATCAAAAAGGCATGGGAAGCATGCCAAAGGGCAGGCTTCTGCCCATTCACACCAGCAACAGCCCCACCTGGGTCTCAGTCTCAGCTGGGAAGAAGATGGCCCATGTCTCTGTGGGGCTTCAGAGACAAGACTTATGTGCTAGCCTCTCTCCAGAACACTGTGTACTTCAGAGTGAGGCTTCTGCACTTGATCAGTTTTAGCCTCCTAATTAGTCTCATGCCTGCCTCCAGGGACATCAGGTTTATTTAGATAGACTTGAAAAGAGCAGAAATAAAATGTCTTCCAAAATGAAAATTCCATGTGGCCATCTGTGGATGGTTTCACTTTATTTTCTCAGTATGCTGACTCTCTGCTGATAGCTCTAACATTCTGAAAGAGAACGGCTTTGAAATCATATTCTTGGCCTCTTTAAAGCCCCTATTTGAACCTGCTTTAGAACGCTGAGTTTCTTTATGAAAGAAAATGATGTTTAAAAGGGTACATCTAAGTGTCTAAAAATATGAAGCCACTGATCATGCAGAATTACTTCCAGACATTGAGACAATTATATATTATGAAAAATTACCCTGATCTTCACGACAGAAAGACCAACTACCAAATCCTATAGCTCTCTGGGCTTTTAATGTGAAGATCTAGAAAAGCTGTCTGTGAGACTCTTGATTTCTCAGAACATAATTATTACAGGAAATACGGATGGTTCCCTGGTCATACCTTCTTTGTATTTGTACATTTGTCTTGATATGTGTGCTTCTTCTTTTTGATTTGTTCATTTCCCTGCCTTTGGAAAACTGCGTTTTCCCATTACATGTGTTGTGAGGACAAGTATAATTTATACTGCTTCTAGATGAAGCTGTCCTTTCCTGAATTAACTTTATTTTAAGTTGGAAACCCTGGGGAAAATCTGCTGATATTAACTCCATACCTTTGCCTTGTGGATTTCATTTAGATTTTGAGCATTTCCTCTGAGACAGCCAGCCCTGAAGCTTCCCTGAGAGTGGTGCTGAGCAGAACCATGGAAAAATCAGTCTCAGCCATTGAAATCTGTCACCTCCTGTGCAGTGTCCACAAATCTTTCCCAAACCTGCAGCCTGTCATGCAGGAGTTGGCACAAATTGGTAAGGAACAGGGGGCTGGGGGTAATATTAGGCCCTCAGGTTCTTTTTTTATTGAGGAAAAGAGGCAACAGCTCATGTGAGAGGCTGCTGTATCTCTAGTTATGTACTCCTTTTATATGCTCTGTCTCTACCAGCTAGAAGACAGATACAACACGGTGCTATTTGTGTTTATGGGGAGGTAAGATGACAGTGATACTTATTACTTCAGAGTTTTTTGAGGATCTTAAGTCTCCAGTCTCCTCTAAGAGTATGTTAGAGAAATTATAAAGCAAAGTAGAAACAGAATTCCCAGAGCCATGAGGTTTCTCTTCTATGCAGGTTTCCTTACTAAGGAAAATGGAGAGAAGGAAATGTGGAAGGTGAGTAATAAATTTCACCTTGAAGCCAATGACAAAGAAAATGAAAAGGCTGTGGAAAATGACTGCCAGCCTGCAGAACAGAACGACCAGGGAGAGGCTGGTTCCTTGCCAGAACAACAAGAGAAAGACACGTCTGCCTCCCCAGACTCTGCCAAGAAGAGCTTCATCTGTAAGGCCTGTGACAAGAGCTTCCATTTCTATTGCCGCCTGAAGGTGCACATGAAGCGCTGCCGGGTGGCCAAGAGCAAACAGGTGCAGTGTAAGGACTGCAGCGAGACAAAGGATTCCAAGAAAGAACTGGAGAAGCATCAGCTGGAGGCCCATGGTGCAAGTGGAGACCCTGAAGTCCCCAAGAAGAAGAAGAAGAGGCTCCCAGTGACATGCGACCTCTGTGGAAGAGAATTTGCCCATGCCTCAGGTATGCTCAAGAAGGCAAAGTCATGAGGATAATTATGGCCATAGTTTGGATTCTAGCCTGGTGCCTAGCTATGTGCCGTGAAAGTGGATGGGCTTAGAAAATAGAGCTGGTTCTTCTAAGAGGAAGGATAATATGTCCAGAAGAGCATTGGCTCTGAAATCAGCTACCTGAGCTTTGATTCCCCATCTGTTAAATTTCCCATCTGGTACCTCTTTTTGGAATTATCAGGGAATTTTAAAATAACAGAGCTAAACCCTTACTATAATGCCTACTGTAGTTAGCGCACCATAACTTAGAAGTTACTACTACTGTTACTTAGTAATAACTAGCCACTTAACAGCTGTATCTTAGGTTTCCATATACTTTTTGCTTCTTGGTAATAAAGAAGTCACAGAAACTATAGACTATGTAGTCAGAATTGTTTTTCCTTGTCTGAGATGTTGGGTAAACCTAATGAAACATAAAAGTGAGTTTTGTTTGCCTCTGTCTGAGTGACTGGGGTCTCTTTAAGAGAAAGCGTGGTCTGTGCTGTTTCCTCTTGAGGCCTGGCCTGAGACGGTGCTGTTAGGCTGTATTGCTGAGCTCCTGGCACTGACTGCTGGTCTCTCTCCTGCTCCCCTCCCCAGGCATGCAGTACCATAAACTGACAGAACACTTTGACGAGAAGCCTTTCTCCTGTGAGGAGTGCGGGGCCAAGTTCGCAGCCAATTCCACCCTGAAAAACCACCTCCGCCTGCACACTGGGGACCGCCCCTTCATGTGCAAGCACTGCCTCATGACCTTCACCCAAGCCTCAGCCCTGGCCTACCACACCAAGAAGAAGCACTCAGAAGGTGAGGCAGAGACCCTTCCTTTTTCCTGCAGCCTTGCGCGGTGTGAGCTACTGCAAGCCCACTTGGTATCAGGCATGATGTACGTGTCAGGGAAATGACAAACAAAACTAGAGCTCATACTCTCAGCCCACAGATGACTAGGCCTCCATCTGTGCACACGCATGTCGAGTGCTTGCTGCAAGGGTTTCTGAGGAGAGGCTGGCCAGCATAGCATTGTGACTTTATAGTTACAGAATTTACATAGCCAGGAATTCTTTGAGCTTTGATATATAGTTCAAGCATGAGAAATACCTCCTGGAGCACCTGCTGTGGGTGAGGCAGTGCCTGATGCTGAGTGACAAACTGGAATTCAGTGCTCCCATTGCTGATGACCTGGGGTGGGAGGTATAAAGCCAGTTAAGAGTACAGATGGCCAGTGGTATAATATGGAGGACTACCAGGACCCTGTGGCAGAGGGCAGAGGGCAAAGGGGTTCTCACCCAGTTAGAGGGGAGGAAGAGTGTTTTCAGGGAAGGCTTCTGGAGGAGTCTAGATATGCTTTGGAGCATGTGTGAATAAGTAATATTCCATCATCTCCCCTGCATTGTTTCAATACCCTCCTAACCAATTTCTTGCTCTTCGCGTTTCCCTTGGTACTTTTTAAAACTAAAGCACATCAGGTCACTTCTCTGCTCCAAATTCTACAGTGGCTTTCATCTCACACAGTGTGAAATCTGCAGTCCTTCTGATAGTCTGCCAGGCCATCCATGATTAAGTCACCTGATTCCTGTCTGACTTCCTCTCTCATTACTCTCCCACTCCCTTATTTTGTTCTGCCCATTTTAGTTTCCTCAGCCCTGCCAGGCAGGGACTTTCATTTTTGCTGTTCCCTTTCTTGGGGCACCTCCCTCTTCATGCTTCACTTCCTCGCCTCCCTAAGATTTCCCTCACACCTCACCTTCTCTGCGAGTCCTTCCCACCACCTCAGAGGGAATCTCGCACCCAGCCTGCTCCCCGCATCTTCTCCAGAGTGCATATCACGTGATGTGTGTCTACATTACTAGTTTATAGTCTCCCCCTTTAGAATACGAACTCTGTGAAGATAGAACTCATAGCGTGTGCACACGTACACACACGTACACACACACACTGAGTTCAGGGAATTTGGCAATAGTAAGCTGTCAAATGTTTGCTGATGAAAGAATTTCTTGAGTGCCGTTCCCTGCATGGGGATATTATAAATACATATACCCTACTCTCGTGGAGCTTACACTCCAAGGAGTAAGACCGACAGTAAATAAATGTGCAGTAGAAATCCAGAGTGTCACCATTGCTGTGAAGAAAAATAAAACCAGATCAGCAGCAGAAATGACAGGATTGGGAGTGGGTGCTAGTCCTATATCAGCGATGCCTGTGAGAGAGGGTGTTAATTGTGAAACCCAAATAATTGGGGGAGCCAGTAGATGGCCTAGGAGAAGAGTGTCAAGTGTAGAACCTGATCTCCAAAGTGGGAATGAGCTTTATCTGCATCAGAGACCACAGAGAACTAGAAGGAGCTATGGCAGAGTCTGAGGGGAGTGTGTTAAGAGTGAAGTTCAGATACGTCATTGATGCTAGCTCCTACAGGGTCTCATAGCTGGGTAAGGACTTCCGGCTGTTACGTACGTGAAGGTCAGTTTCAATGTTGCTTTAACAAATTGCCAGAATAATGGCTTATAACAGCACAAATGTGTTATCTTTCCATTCTGGAGGCTGGAAGTTTAAAAAATGCGTCTGACAAGGTTGCATAGAGATGTGTTCTTTCTGGTGGAGGCACCAGAGGAGGATCTGTTCCTTGCCTTTCCCAGCCTTGAGAGGCCACTCATAATCCTTGGCTTATGGCTGCATCACTCCAGCCTGTACCTTTGTCACCATGGCTCCTCTGACTCCTCCTTCTCTCTGCCAGGACCTTCTGAATTCTCTTGAGCCATCTGAAGAATCCAGGATGATCTCTCCCTCACAAGATCCTTAACTCAGTCACTGGTTCTGCCATGTGAAGTAGCAGTTAACAGGTTTCAGGGTTTAGGTTACAGGCATCTTTGGGGCTTATTATTCTACTGACCACCGGAAGCCACTCAAGGACTTTGAGCAGAGGTGTGATAAGATGTAATTTATATTCTTAGTTAGTTTGGGCCATTCTGGCCAATGGACCATTCCAGGGTGAGAGTTTAGTACTGACAGAGAGGCCAGGGAAGGTAGTTGCAGTGGTCCAGTCGGGGGTGGTACTGTCACCTAGAGGTCTTAGTGGGAGGTTGAAAGAGTTTTCGGGTTGGGGGATATATTTTTGAAAGTAGAGGTAACAGGACTCATGATGGATTGGATATGAGGTAAGACGAGAATTATGGATGACTGCGGGGCTTCGGGCCTGAGCAGCAGAGTGAGGGACACCTCACTGAGTGAGATGGAAAGCTGTCAGTAGCCTGCTTTGATTAAGGTCCATTTAAGACACCTGGTCGAAGGGCCGGGAGTTTGGCTCAGTGGCTTAAGCGCCTGTCTGTCAGGCATGAGGTTGTGAGTTCGATCCCAGGTGCGGCAAAAAAACACAAAAAAAAACCCAAAAAAAAATTAGCTAGGCGTGGTGGCACACGCCTTTAATCCCAGCACTCAGGAGGCTGAGGTAGGAGGAGTGTTGTGAGTTCAAGGCCAGCTTGGACTACAACGTGAGTGCAAGACCGGCCTAAACTACATAGTGCGACCCTGCCTCAAAAAACTAGGACTGGGAGTTCAGCTCAGTGGCTTAAGTGCCTGCTCTGGCAGGTGTGAGGTTGTGAGTTCGATCCCTGTGCCGCCAAAAAAAAAAAAAAGACGCCTGGTCAAGCTCTGAAGGGAAAGGTAGTGCAGGCGGGGTTGGGAGCGTAAGTATGGACAATGGAGCTGTCAGTATACAGTGGGGCACAGTGCTCTGAGATGAGATCAGACAGTAAGTGAGAGAAGGTCAAGGACTAAACCATAGGCGTCTCAATTATTTCAACTTTTGATTCAAGAAACGCTTTTTCCCTAGCAAAATCTTGTTTCAGAGCCCAGTAGGTAAAATATGAAAATGAGGCTGATTGCCCTGGTCGAAGTGGGGCCTGGGATCAGGGAGGGCTGGTCTGCAGCCTCACCTCCCTGATAGCCCTGCTTCCTCCCTTGGCCCATGAGGGAACTGGGAGGCTCAGCTGGCCCAGCCTTTTGTACCAGTGCCAATCCCCTGACTTGCTCTTTACCTGTTTTTCAAACAGTCTTTGGTAGTATATTTATTACATTCTCGTTATATGTGTGAGAAAGCCAAGAAACCAAGGAATATATAATAGCTTTATGGAAACCTCTAGGAAAAGGCTTTCATTCTTAAGATGGGTGTGGTACTACTTGCCTGTACCTAGCACTGTTGGAGACTGAGGCAGGAGAATCACAAGCTCAGCTGTGGCAATTTAGTGAAACACTATCTCAAAATATAAAAAATTAAAGAAAAGCTGAGAATTGTAGCTTGGTGTAGAAGCCCTGGGCTCAGTCACCAGTGATACAAAAAAAGACACTTTTATTCTTTTTTGAATCCATGTCTCGCATTTGTGTGCAGTTGCAAATCTACACTGTTTGTTTTGCATGTGTTTCTGGTCATGAGGATATAGCTGTTGGCCAACAGTAGAATGAGCTCTTTCACCATCGTGGTGGTCTGATGAAGAGATGGGTTCTTCTGTGTGATGAGCAGTCTGTCCCTGTTCCTCTTTACTCACCTCCTGTATGATGGGCTGTGTTTGTGCATTTTGACAGTGTCGGTCAGACTTCCTATCCAGTGTATTACAGATTGCCTGAGGTTTTAATGTCATTTCTCAGAGGACATTTCCCTGGCGTGTTTCTTAGAATTTGATTTTGTAGGAACACCATGTTTAGTGCTAGTTCTCATAAGCCCTTGTGTATTTGCAGGAAAAATGTATGCATGCCAATACTGTGATGCTGTGTTTGCCCAGTCCATCGAGCTGTCCCGCCACGTGAGGACTCACACCGGAGACAAACCATATGTCTGCAGGGACTGTGGCAAGGGCTTCCGGCAAGCCAATGGCCTGTCCATCCACCTGCACACCTTTCACAGTATGTACTGAGTTTGTGCATGTCAGGCACTCAGGGCCAGGGTTGGCACTGAGAAAGCATGTAGCAATTATAACAGAGATGTCTCTCCACCAGAGGTGGTCCCCATTCAGTGCCCACTCCTCCCTTAGTCTTCCACAATCTCTCCTTCCTAATTCAAGAAGAAGCCCATTTTAACATTCCACTGTATGATGCTGATTTTTCTCTGTCTAGGCCATCTCCTTGTCTTTCTCTTTAGCCCACCTGGCACTCTTTGGCCTGCACAGACACAAATTATGTTGGAAGGAGAAAACCTCTGTAACCGACAGGATCCCAGGGCACTAGGGTATTTCCATTAATCCACTGAGCTTGTGTTTTCTCCTCCATCTTCCTCCACTCTTATCATCTATTAATACCTGCCTTTTCCCGTAGAAGTAAGCTTGACCTTGTCTGAGCTCATTCTACCGTCATAGGTAGTGCTGGGCGTGTTCCTGTCAAAGCCTCAGGTCCAACCTTCTCTTGTGAGTGTATTATACAGTGGTACCGCAGTTCATGAACTTAATTCGTTCCACAATTCTGGGGAAAATGACCATGTTCGAGTTTGTGCAAAAAAGATGGCCACAGTCATGTTCATCACCTGTTGCAGAGTTTGCAAACAAAAACTTAATTTTGTCAGCTGCTTGTTTGCTGTTTGCAAGCAAGCATTCATAAACTGAGGTACCACTGTATTCCCCTCAGTGCAGTCTGTCCCTGTCTTTCTCCCCTTCTTCTAAAACTGATACAAACATACTTTTATTCAGAACATACTCACACATGTGCATGTGCAAAGGAAAAAGAAATCCTGGAATCCTTGTCACACCAGGTAGCTGGTCCCCTCAGACCTTCTGCAGTCTCACAGCATGTAGTTAATGTGTAGAATAGTGGGCAAGTTGAAAGTTTGGACTTTGAAATCACACTGCCTTGGACATAAATCTTGACTCTTTCGCTTACTTTTCTTTTTTCTTCTTCTTTTTTTTCTTTTTTTTTTTTTTTTTTTTTTGTACCAGGGATTGAACTCACAATCTCATGCCTGCCAGGCAGGCACTTAAACCACTGAGCCAAACTCCCAGCCCTGTTTTTTTCCAGGTAGGGTTGCACTATGTAGCTCAGGCCAGCCTTGCTCACATTGTAGCCCAAGCCGGCCTCAAACTCACAACGCTCCTCCTACCTCAACGTCCTGAGTGCTGGGATTAAAGACGTGCACCACCACGCCCAGCTCTACTTACTTTTCTTGAGACCTTAAACAAATTTCTTTGCCTTTCTAGGTCTCTTAGGCCCCTTCCAAAGAGGAGCAAATAACACAATGCCTCCACCTTGGATTATCATAAGAATTAAATGAGTTATCACATGTATGCATAAAGTTCCATGCCTGACACACAGAAATGTTCAATAAATGCCAGATATTATTGTTGGTGATAAGAGCACCCCTGTTGGGTACCATCTGTCACTATCAGAACTTGTCTAATTTGCAAGCCAGGTACCTTGCATATCCTCCTTCCCCTCCCCATTCCTCACCTATCTTCCCATACACCAGCTTCTGACTTTGGTAGATAGTGTCTCACACCATATACTTTATGTAAACACATCTATGTCTGTTGTCATCGAGCCAAAAAGGATTTTGCCAGTGGGCCTATGTGCCCAGCATATGAGTGGATACTGGGTCATGCAGAAGGAGTACAAAGTGTGGTCCCTTCTCTCCAAGGAGTTACCAAGACTGTCCAAAAACTTCAGTTACAGTAGACTTGCAGATGAGTGGGGTTCTGCTTGGATCCAGCACCACAGTTTTAGTGTCCTCTTAACTTCTTAAGATGACATTGTGCTTTAGTCTTCTTTTCCTACTAGCTTCACATGAGAATCAGGAAGTAGGGGGAAGATGCTAATTTTCAGAATGGACAGGACCCAAGATACTTTGCCATGCCTTGGAGGACTGTATATCATCATCCAGGGCTAGTATCTGAGCCCTGTTCTCCTGCAGACTACAAACACCCTCTCCCATTGCTTGTATTTCTGAGAGCCACATGATTGCTCATGGAAATCTGTGTCAGAGCATCTTAAAAGACTGTGAAACATTTCAAGAGCTGCTGTCCACAGGGAAACTAGTTAATGATACCAAATCCTGTTGCATGTCAGAATTCCTACGTTAGTCTGAGTCAGTGCATACGTAAGATTGGCATATAGGTTGGCCCTTTCTTCTGGGCAACGGATTTTATTATTATTTTGCTTTCTGTTGCTTTTAAGAAGACCGAAGATTTCTGCCAACCACGTGATAAGTATATTCTCCATCAGTGTTACTTGGTTTGAGGTCACACTGAGAAGTTAGCATGTCCAATTGAACAAGTGGCTCAGAACATGGACTTGTGAATGAGGGTCCTTTCCTAGTATACGCTTGGGTAAGGTACTAACTTAACTCTGTACCTTGGTTTTTCCAAGCCTATAAAATAAGGATGAAACCTACTCACAGGGCTGTTGGAAAGAGTAAGAGGATTAAAATACACCTAGAACATACCTTCGTAAGGGACTTACTAAATGTCATCTATGCATTCAACAACTATGACCCCTTTCAGCCTGAAGAAGCTAGTCATCGTCCATTACCCCTCATGGCAGCTTGGGTTACTGCTTCAGATAGGGGAATGTTACAGGCAGCTGAGTTACATAGAAATATTATAGGCAGTCAGACAGAGTTAGGCCCTCAAAGAAGCCGGCACAGAGGACCAGATGTCTTGTGACCTTGGGGGAGACACACACCTCTTGCTGTGGGCCAGATCTCAAGACAGAAGGCAAAACAAATGCAACCACACCCTAAGTATAAGCATTAGGGATTAGATATGGATCATCTTGAGAAGCCAGGAATTACCATCCAATCCCCTACAGAAAGAGTTACTGATCCTATGAATGCTTGCTTACTACATGACTCGCTTCCCCATTTGTCCCTGATTTGGTCAGTTTTACCTAAACAATTAATCTTATTGGTTGACCACAGTTCTGTCTCACCTCAAGCCCATCTGCCATGTGAGTTCCCAGTTTTCCCCATCATGTAAAAGTCACTAGAAAACACAGAGTCTTTGGCAACCCACTCGGAACCCCTTCTGTCTCTCTCTCAGACAGAAGCTTTCTTTCTCTCAATAAATATTTCTGTTCTTAAAAAATAATAAATAAATAAATAAATGTCATCTATGCAAAGATTTTATTGTTGAATCTAAAGTGGGGAGCCAGGAAGCACTCCTCATACTGCTGATGACAAAAAAATAGTGATGCTGGGTATGTTGGAAATCTCTACAGAGACCTACAAAACTCAAAATGCCACTGCAAACTGGAAGGGCAAGGGTACTACTTGGAAAGTGATGAAGTAGAATTTAACATTTAGGATATAAAATGAGGAATTAAGATAACTCTTTGCTGCTACATAGATGGTTAATCCAAAAAACTCAGCACAGCCCATCTCCTAGGGTGAAGGTAGGGGCAGTGGGCATTGCTGCACTGAGTTGGGGTTCATGTAGTCTGTGATCCCACATGACATCTAAACAGAGCCTTACATCTTGCTGTACACAACAACCATGTTTACTGACTGCTGCCTGTGGTTTTTTTTTTTCCCCCTCCTCTTCTTCCTCTTGCTGATGTCCTTCTTGGAACCAGACATAGAAGATCCTTATGATTGCAAGAAATGCAGGATGAGTTTTCCCACTCTGCAGGATCACCGGAAGCACATCCACGAGGTGCATTCCAAGGAGTACCACCCCTGCCCCACGTGCGGGAAGATCTTCAGTGCCCCTTCCATGCTGGAGCGACACATGGTGACCCATGTCGGGGGGAAGCCCTTCAGCTGTGGGATCTGCAACAAGGCTTACCAGGTGACGAGCTGTGCCACTTCCCCCAGTGCCTGCCCTACTCTCCATTTGGCTCCCTCATGATCATGTTTGTAACTTGCAGCTTGTCCTATCTTGTCTTCAGATGTGACAGTTTGTTTCTCCTAATGGACAGGCTGGGAGTGCAGCTCAGTGTATGCATGCTTAGCATGAATGAGGTCCTGGGTTTGATCCTCAGTACTCCAAAAGCTAAAAGGCAGCTTGTTACTCACATTCTCTGAGGAGATCTGGCCAGTGAGGCAGAGAGGGCTATAACTGGAGCAAAGTGTTCTTACACTTTTCTCTTAGATGTAAGCTTTGTCCTGAGCTGAATGCTGTCTTTCCCCTTGTATGCTCCTGTTCTGTGCTACCTGTTCCCAGGGTACGAGAGTGATAATGGGGAGCGAATCACCACCCAGAATTATTTGTTGTTTGCTTTTTTTTAACTCCCAAGGAAGGGCTCTGTGTTTTTACCTTGGAACTTGGCATGTGATTAAAGTAAAATCCTATATAGAACTCCATCTGTCAGAAACTGTCGTGGAAAGAAATATCCTTGCTGCATCTCTAAGGTGGAGGTATAGACAAAAGCATAGTAGCTGATTTAGAAATGGAGAGCCAACATTGTGTCAGGCTTTGTGCTGTGACATTAGTGTGACACAGCTGAGTAAGGCCTGGGCTTGATCTCTAGGAAACCAGGGAATCGTATTCAGTGTTCTCAGTGCTGTTCTAGAACTTGGGGCAGAAAGGGGTGCTTGCTCCTGGAGTCCATGGACTCTTCCTCCAGCAAGTTGCTGTGCTGCACCCCTGGACTTCTGGGAAGCAGTGAGGCACATCACAGTGTGAAAAATAGATGTTCCATGCAGGAGGCCAGGCTTAATCCTTCTATTCCTGTTTACCAGCTGTGTGACCTTGGGCAAGTCATTTAATCCCTCTGTGCCTCAGCTTCTGCCTCACTGGGAGGATGCTAGCATCCCTCATCAGCTTGTTGTGAGCAGTGAGGGCTTATGAAGGATTTGGCTCAGCCCTGCCTGAGTGGCCTCTTCATGGGTTCCCAATTGCCTTGTTCCCATAGACACCAACCTCTCCTCAGCTCTACACTCTGTGTGATGGATATGAGAGTGTGATTCTAGATCCATGAGCTTATCTCAGAACATCTTTTCTCTCTCATGAGGACCTCATGGTCTCTCTAACTTGCTCGAATGTTCTAAGACCTAACATTTTCCAAATTCCTTGTAGCAATTGTCTGGTCTGTGGTATCACAATCGAACCCACCATCCAGATGTATTTGCGGCTCAGAACCATCGATCATCCAAGTTCTCATCACTCCAGTGCAGCTCTTGTGATAAAACCTTTTCCAACACCATTGAGCACAAGAAGCATATCAAAGCAGAGCACGCGGGTGAGTTTAGAGGTCCACGGGACCCAGTGTGAGCCCCAGGGGAGGGGCTTGATTTGTTAGTATCCTGGCTTCTATCTGCAAATGCTGGCTTTAGTGCTGTGGTGTGCTGTGCTGTGTTGAGGTGGTTGCGCCCTTTGGTCTCAGCACCCTGAAGGATGCCACACCCATCCATCAGTAACAGTAGCTTGTATGGCAGCGATTCTCACTCCTGGAAACATAGAGTAGTGTGCTCCTGCCAGCCCGCAAGTAAGACCTAGTCACAGTGTATGGGAAGGGTTTCAGCTTTGGTGGCAGACTTGCCCGGGAGGAAATCCTGACTCCAGCACTTACCAGCTGCATGACCTTGGCAAGTGACTTCTCTTTTCTGAGGCTGTTTCCTTTTTAGAATGGGAGTTATTAATACCTGCCTTGCAGATAAATTTGGGCATAATCACAACAGCTGTCAGTTATAGAGCATTTCCTGTGTGTAGGGCACCAGCCAAGCACTCCATGCGTATTTCCTCATTTAGTTCTCACAACCCTCTTTGTATCCAGACAGTCTAAACCAGATTGGTGTTCTTCACTACTGAGCTGCATGAACCTCCCTGAGGTGTAAGGTCCCTGGCACATGGCAGATGACGAGGAAGTGTCAGTCCTCACCTGCCCCAGCCCTGTTCCTCTGTGGTCTTAGAGAAGCCATCCTTTTTCCTTTCCCATCACTTCTTTCCTCTCTGCTTCACAGATCTGAAGTTCCACGAATGTGAGCAGTGTAAGGAACTCTTCCCCACACCGGCTCTGCTGCAGGTTCACATCAAGTGTCAGCATTCAGGTCAGTGTCCCTTCCGTGTGCCCTGGGCCAGACTGCCTAGGTGTGAGTCACTGCTGTGCAACCCAGGCTCGGTCAGTTACCTCCATTTCCTTACCTAGAAAGTAGGAACAATTATAGTACCTGCTTGTGGGGTAACTGTGAAATACTAAAGCCTCATACCAGTAAGTATTAGGCATGATTGTCATTGTTATTGCTGTATTTCATCAAATCTAAAATGCCAGTTATAAAGAGTATCTATTGTTTTGTTTTTTGAGACAGTGTCTTACTGAATCCCTAAATTGCCCAGGCTGAGCTTTAATGTGAAATCTTCCTGCCTCAGCCTTACATTCCCCACATAAGATACACCTTTTTTTGGTCTCGTTTTGGTTTTGCTTTGCTTTTTGGTTTTTTGAGACAGAGTCTTGCTGTATTGTTCAGGCTGCCCCTGAACTCACTATGTAGCCATGTGGCCTCAAACTTGCAGCAGTCCTCCTGCCTCAGCCTCTTGAGTGCTGGGATTATAGATGTGCGCCACCATGCCTGGCAAGATGCACCATTTTTAATGAACCATTAAAAAGTAAAAAGTGCTACCAATTAAACACCTTTTTATCACTTAGAATTTGTAATTTATCCTAAGTGCTATTTCAGTCTTAATCTGACATAGGTTTGAGGTTACTCTTAAGTGCACAGGTGAAAAGGAAAACACAGGAAATAAATTGGTCGAGGGAAGAATCCGGCTTCTCAGAGTAACTTTGTGAATTCCACTTGCAGACATGCACGTCTCTCCACCCAATGTTTATGCTGTCATCAGAGCACCGGTGTTAGAGCCCAGAGCTAAAGGCTTTGGTTTCTGAACATGATATAAACTAGACTGCTTTTGATTCCTGGTTTAGGATGTACCTAACTCTTCATCACTTACCTCTTCCCTCCTAGAACATTTGGTTCCCGTGAAATAAAAGCGTGCCATCCTGTGTTACTGTGTTAGGGGTTTTATTCTAGCCCGTAGACAGGCATCCTGTGAGTCCGGATGTCTGTGCATGCACAGGTGTTGCAGCCACACCTGACTGCCATCTGGCACATAGCAGATAGAGACGCCATTTGTCCCATCCGGGGATGTGAAAGTGTGCTCCTTAGAATAATAAAAGATGGTGTCATCATGGGCTTCAGCCAGGGCAAATGTAGTCTAAATCTAATGCTAATGAAACTGGACTTTGAGCATCTCACTTGAAGGGGACCCTTCTAGTTTTGTATTTGTCATTTGTTCTGTATTTGTCCTTTTGTAAGGAAATTCCCTCCAAATGGTGTGAGTTTCAGATCCCCCCAAACCCAGCTCTGCCTCTCCTCAGTCCTCTTGCACCTTTCGCTCACTTCTCCGTGCTCTGTCACTCGGTCCACCTTGAGCCCATCTCTTCTGCCTCCCTCCTCCAGGGTCCCAGCCATTCAGGTGCTTGTACTGTGCAGCTACCTTCCGCTTCCCTGGAGCACTGCAGCACCATGTCACCACGGAGCACTTCAAGCAGTCGGAAAGCACCTTCCCCTGCGAGCTCTGTGGGGAGCTCTTCACCTCCCAGGCTCAGCTGGATGGCCACCTGGAGTCTGAGCACCCAAAAGTGACGGGCAGCACTGAGACCCAGGCAGCCACCTCCCAGATGGTGCAGGTGATTCTGGGGCCCCCATGGATACAGATTGAGGTCACGGGGTTCCTAGGGGTTCTGCAGAGGTGTCTCTGGCCCAACACTCAGTCTTATTCCCTGGGGCTCTTTCAGGGTCTGTGACTAACACATTCATAATCTTAAGTGTCTCTGGACCTCTTAGCAAACAGATAGAAAATTCTGGTCTCCTCTAGCCCCTAAGATAGAGAATTTCCAAAAGTAGAAGGCTCTTCATTTCTCCCCTCCGTTTACACACTTCCCACTTTCTGAGAGATGCCTTGGGATTTGTGAGGTGTGCAGGAAACTTAAAGAGGGGTGACCAGGCTCTTTATTAGGGACCACTGCAGGTGAAGCCCACAGGGGACTCCCCTGGCTGGACACAGCCACATTTGTACATGTCTGGGCCTCCACTTGCCTGCTGAGAAGCCCACCTTTTCTTAGTTTTGAGCATAAGCTTGACCCAGCCTCTGTGTTTCCCTGGTCTTCTGTTACCCTCCCTCCTGATCTGTTGAGAGGGCAGCAGAAAAGATGAAACCGAGCTTGACCAGTTGTTAGTGACCTGCAGATGGGTTGGAGAGGAGCTGAAGTGGTGGAGGCTTTAATCTATTGGACTGTCCCACTACCCAGTCATGTAGGTCAGTCATGTGTAAACTGCATCCCTAGAGCCTTTGGGGGACAGAGGGCAGGTCAGGTGGGCAGGACTCTAGGTGACACTCCTCTTGTCACGCTACCAGAGCCTCTCTGCCTTCATCTTTTTTTTAATTAGAGTTCTTGGTAAGATGTCTTGGATGGGGAGCTCCAGCCCTAACCTAGAGAAAACCCGTTTGTGATGTTAGATAACTGTTGATTAAGTGCCACAGTTGCGGTATTCACTGCATAGCACAGAAAAGTAGCTGAGCTTGGCTTCCACACTTGTGTGCTTGCTCCCTGCTCTTGGCTGGTTCTCAAGAGCAGGTGGCCGTGCCCTCTGGGAGCTCACTGGTATAAGAAGATCCAGGGCATCATGCTGCGCTAGGTTCACAGGTCAGAGCAGCAACTTGGAGGCTCAGGAAGGAACAGAGTGTGCCCAGCCATGGAGAGTTCTCCTGGAGCCCAGAAGGCCACTTTCAACAGATTGCACAGGTCTGGGAGGGGCATAAGAGACCTCAGGAGAGGGGATGTCCACCCTATCAGCTTGCTGAGCTGAACGAGTGAGCTACTAGAAGCCACAGTACCACCCTGTCTTCCTCTGAGACTTTGATACTGTGCTCCTCAAGAAGACTCTCAGCCCCACAGGTGCCCTGGGATGCCACCCCTGGCAGGCCTGGCTTCTGGTTAATCACGCCGTTGCATGTTTCAGGCACGAAACCACCCACCTACAGTGGCATTGCTCTCGCATGGCACTTTCTCCCTGCAGTGTCATCCTCAAGACAGGAAAAGCCAGTATGAGAAACTGAGCCAGTGTTCACTGGTGTGTAATCATACAGTCCGGGCACCCCGAGATGGCATACTGAGCAAAATTATAGCAATTTAGTACACAGAGTTAAATTGTTTGCCTGCCTTCTCTTTTGCATCACTGGTGTATTAGACTTGCCTCTTCCCATTAGGCACAAGTAATTGCTCTCCTCAGGTGAAAATATAAATATCATCATTACAGCATGAGATGGAAGCCATGTAAATTCTGGGGCACTCACCATGGACACTGTGCAGAGCAGCCCCTGCTCTTTCCTTTTCAGGTGATCCAGACTTCAGAGCCGGCAGCCCCGACCGAGCAGGTGATCACCCTGGAGGAGACCCAGCTTGCCGGGTCACAGGTGTTTGTGACTTTGCCAGACTCTCAGGCATCTCAGACCAGCTCTGAGCTAGTGGCGGTGACTGTGGAGGATCTGCTGGATGGCACTGTGACCCTGATCTGTGGTGAGGCCAAGTGAACGGCACCAGCAGCGGGACCCTGTGTTTGCCCCAGAGCAGAAGGTCGGAAACCTGTCCTTTGCCCTTCCCTGCTGACCCGAGTGGTGAGCATCTTAATCTGGCACCAACCCAGACGGTCTCACTCGAAGGACAAACAGAAGCTCTGTTGCCCTCACACCCAGTGTCTGCATCATGGATGCCAACACTGCCCTCCATCACCAACAGCCTCCTCCTCACAGGCTGTTGTTCAGACCTCTGTGCCACTGCCTCAGAAGTAATCTGAAAGAGCAGTGGGGTGGGAGCTGAGCTCAGGGAGGTGCAAAGCGCCAGCAGCTCTCGGAGGACAGAAAGGCTATCAGGTGGGGGCTGAGACCTGCCTGTGCCTCTGGCCATTTAAAAACAAGAGAGCAGCACAGCACACCCGGCAGGGACCCTGACCTGAGGCACACTTGCCCTCCCTCACTTGTCCCAGCCTCCCTCTGTCAGCTCCATCTACTTTGTGTGCCTGTGCTCACACCAGCCACTAGGGTGGCAGTGGGACAGGTGGCAGTGTTAACAGTGCCTCCTTTCTGTGCTGGGTCCCACCTGGTCTGTAGTAGTCAGCCCTCCTGAAACAGTCTTTGGCGTGTTTCTCCTGGTAGTGTTTCACGCGAGGCCATCCAGCAGCAGACAGTTCCTGCCTTCTAGGATGCTCTTCACGGTGTTCCCTGAAGGCTGCTTCTCAGGGCTCTTCCATGTTTTCCTCATCCCCTTTCTCTAATCAAAGGCTAATAGTAACACTTCCACCCGCCCTGAAGGCCTTGCTCGCTGGCTCCCTCTGGAGTTGGTGGTGTCGCTAATGAACCTACAGCAGGCAGGTCAGTCTGTGCCTGCACACGGAACAGTGTGCTGCCCCTGGCTGTGCTCCTGCCGCCAGGGTGCTGGCCTTGTGCGTGGCCAGCCCGCTGAGCTCTCTCAGCCTGCATGCTTACTGCAGGTCAGTGATCCTTCCGAGTCTGAATTTCACAAAGCCTTTTATCTTTAGTTCCGAAAATATAATCTGGTAATTAATGGTTTGTGGAATCTATTATGAAGTGCAATTAGATGGATGTTGATTCCTGTCGTTGAGAGAAAGCAACTAGCATTTATCTTCTTTTCCTTGGTGCCCAGGGTTGGAGTAGGCTAGTGGAGTATTTGTACAGCAGGCAGGACCCCCTGCTACTTAGTGTGTCTTGACCTCTTGCAAAGTGGTTGTCCAGTTGGACCACTCGCCCTCCAGCCACCCACTGGCAGAGCTAAGTCTCCTTTTTCCAGTCAGGTGTGCCTACGTGGCTGTATGCAGAGGCACATTTACATGAGGTTGAGTTTGGCCATAGGTGGGGCTTTTATTGCTGCACCAGGCACACAGGCAGATGGGGCACAGCTGAAAGGACTGAAGTAGCGCCTTAGCTCTGACTGGTATTTTCAGGGGCTGGCTGATGTCTTCATTGGCGCTGGCTTTGTGCAGGCTGCCCTGGCAACAGTGAGGTTCAACCTAGGTCAGCTCCCCCCACCTTGCCCCAGCCAACTGCTCCCACTTCTAGTTGAGCTTGTCAGTTCTGGGATCTTCCCATCCCGAAGGTAAGGGAAGTCTTTAAAGAAGAGGCAGCCTCATAAGCCAAATACTGACCAGAAGATGGTGCTCAAGCCTTAAGACTTCGCCTCCCTGGGCAGCACTCACTGTTCCTACCAAGGCTTTCCCCATCCTTCGGTTTTCCAGTCCCCATGGGCTGGCAGACCAGGGAGCTCTTGATCTGCAAGTGGCAAAATGGCACAGACTCCTCTGGGAACCAGATGGAACCCCTCTGAAAGACAGTGGAGTGGCACAGGGTTCCAGGCCGTGTGCCAAGCCAAACAGGTCAGAGTGCAGCGCCTCACAAGCCATACAATGGTGGTAATCACACTGAGTGGCACCAAAACATCTGCCTGCCGAAAAGCAAGACGGTAACATGTTAAGTGCTGAGGGCTTGTAGTGGCAAGTAAGCTGTTTCTTTTTAAGTCTTCTGAATAAAAAGAGCTGTAAGTTTTAAATCCTAGTGTCAGATCCTTTCCAGCACTGAGAAACCCTTTTCTCAGGTTTCGATGGGGACCCAGATGGTGGCCAGAAACTCTCTCCAGAATCACTGGGCTCCTTGCTCACTGTACTGAGAACAGCGAAGCAAGATCAGCTGCCAGGCTACCAGATGCACTCACCCCCACCCTGGGCAGGAGGCACGGAACAGCACTGCCCAGCGCTCCTGGCTCTGGGCAGGGTGCACTGGGGCCCGTGCTGGGCCCAGCACCAGCAGAGTGGGTCTCTTCACAGGCTGACTGTGATTTCACAGTGCTGTTCTCTGGAGAAGATGTGCATTTTATTGAAGAAAGACTTTTTCAGCTCTCCCTGTTGTACCCAAGAGACTTCTAAACTGCTGCCATGGGGGACATTGCTAGTGGGGCTCCTTTGTCCACACCACTTCTTGCACTGTGGCACTGACACTCCCTTTAGCTCATTGAGTGCTACTTGCATAGGTTGGAGGAGTCTCCTGGCTTCTTGTAACATGGATTTGTTACAGGGGGACCCCCAAACTTCCTCTGCTCCCAAAGCTCAGGATCAGGCTGATGAGGTGGGAAAGACAAAAGTCCAAACTGGAGTCTGACTGTGGGAATAGTGGGGTTAGTTAGGGAGCAGGAGTTGCCCATCACAGGTAAGTGAGACCGCAGATCGATGATACAAGAACAGGGCTTACCATTCGGAGAGACTTTGGCTCTCCAAATACATGAGCAGAACCTGGGCCAGAGGAGCAGCAAGAGAGCAAGAACCAAGGTCTTTCTTGACTCTTTGGTATAAAGTCTGCCTCTTCTGTCTCTCAGCTCTGCATTTGGGAAACCGGTCTCCTGAGGAAGCCGCTGACTTGCCGCTGATCACAGAGGCACCTCAGCCATGTCCCTTGGGCCAGAGCTCTGATGGGCAGGGATGATGGGTGAGCCGAGGTACAGATGGTGGATGGAGGAGACTGGGTGTCTCTTCTCTACTCCTGAGCCCAAACAGAGTCTCAGAATCGGGGACAGATGAGGGAGGCCCTGAGAGCTCCTTCTCACCCTAGGGCCTCCTGACTTTCTGGAGGTAGGAGAGAGCGCCTTAAAATCGCATGCACCCGAGAGCCCTGTACTGGCGAAGGATGGAGGACACTGCCAGACTTATCCAGAGTGCACCGGTGGATCTAGGGGACAAGCAGCACTTCTATTCAATTGGGACGGTGACAGAGAAGAGGTTATAATACTTTAAATAAGCTTTCCAGAAAGAGGGTTCAATAGCTTGGCCCGGAGCACCTCCAGAATACTTGGGAGATAGCAGTAAAATGGGAATAAAAGAAAGACTTAGGGTTAAAGGGCGTGTCAGAGCAAGTTTGTTGTTTTGTTGACGTAGAAACCTTGGGGTTGGCAGGCCTCGGACTGACAGCTCAGCAGCACAGCTGAAAGTCTCCCTGGAAAGAAGATATCTTTGGGGACTGCATTGTTGAGGGAAAAAAGTCATTCCCTGGGCTGATTTAGATTGCCTCCAAGCTGGGGACATGCTCATGCTTTCCCTTAACAAGGCCAGTCACAGCTGTTCACATTGTAGTCAAGTACACCCTCATGTGATGCAGGATAAGTTGAGTTACAAACTATTGCTCATGTTTAACATGCGTTAATACATATAATAAAATCTGTACTTGGAAAGACGGATGCTGCCTGAGTTTCAGGTGGACTGTGGTGTTGCACACCTGGTTTCCATTTGGTTCTGGGTAGCTGTCAGGTGGGCACAGGCTTGAGGGGTCTGGGTTCCTAGGGACTGCTGTGTGCCTTCGTGTTGGCATGGCCCAGGGGAAAACGCCTGGCATGGATCTGCCTTTCCTAAAACCTCTTTCCGAGGAGCAAGTAGAGAGCTATGTTTGAGAGCACAGGCTCTGGTGTCCTTCCTGGTATCCCTGCATGCAGCTGTGTGATCTTGGTCAGTGTTCTTTGAGTTCCCTCCTCCTGGCTCTCAGCAAATGGTTTGACTTCATAGAATGCAGGACAAAATGAAAGCCAGAGTTTAATGGATTTAGTGTGAAAATTTTAGTTGTTAATAAAGTTTTTTTTTATAGACAAGTCAACCATTCCCTGCATTTCCTGGCACTCTACGTGTTTTCTTCTTCCTCTCTGAATCCTTAGGGGTTTTTAAACACACACCAGTTTTTCATTTATCTCTTGAATCTCAGGTGCCCCCAAAGCACCAGTGCTGAGTGGATAACCATAAAATAAGCAGAAATCTTTCCCAGTGAACAGCCAAAAATGTCACGCTGCTGACAGCCAACAAGGAGGCAAGAGGGAGAAGCACAGGTAGGTGCGTGTCACCAGCAGGAGCCGAGCAGCCTGTGAGGTGAGGAGGCCGCTGAGTCCTGCAGCCCTGGAAGCTCAGCTCAGCTGAGGGCCTGGGAGGCCCTGCACTTCCCCTTTGCCTGGTGCACAGCCGCCGCCTCGAGGGCGCAGCCCTCTGCCTACACAGTGTCTGCATCACATGTGGGGCAGTGGTGCCGAGCGTGTGCCCAGCAGCCAGGAGGGTTGCAGGTGCCTTGGTGAGCCTGTCATCTGGACCTGGGTGGCTACCTGGGAGAGGCCACCCTGCAGAGAGAAGGATGGGCTTGAGAGCTTCCCAGCCCCACCTGTTACTCAGTGGATGGCCTTGGATGAGTCTCTCCTAACAATGATTGTGAGGAGAAAAGTTGTGAATGTTTTTCAGTGCCTAACAATATAATGGCTTCCTAAATGATGACCGTTAGTGTTTATGACTTGGAGGGCCTGGGGAATGAGTCAGGGCGGAGAAACACTAGAGAGGAGAGGCCCAGGACCAAGGTGAGACGGTACTTCCTCGGCTGCACTGAAGTAAACCCAGAGCTTCCACGCAGACCAGAGTAGACAGTGATAAGAGGGAACTGGTTCTCCCAGGGCTGGGGCTCTCAGTGCCCTTGGACACCACCACCTCCACCGTGGAGGGGGTCCCAGCCTCTGTGTATGTGTGTGTGTGTGTGTGTGTGTGTGTGTGTGTGGTGTTTATAGTACTGGGTATTGACTCTGGGCCTTTACTCTGAGCTACATCCACAGTCCTTTACCTCTTGAGGCAGGATTTTGCTAAGTTGCCCAAGCCAGTCTCCGGCTTGTTATGCTCCTTCCTCAGCCTCTGAAGTAGCTGGGATGACAGCTGTGTGCCACCATGCCCTGCTCTCCTCGCTGATCTAGTTCAGTGTTCATTTTCATCTTGTCCTCCACGAGCTTATACTCGAAGTGTGTTTGGGATGAAAAAGGAAAGTAGTTATGGCTCCATGTGGTCTTGTCCTAGACCAAGAGTCTTCACTCTTCCTTGAGGAATATCCCAGGACTCAGGGTTTCCCTGAGAAGGGGACATCTAGAACCTGAGCCCAGAAACCAAGCTCCTTCCCTCAGGAATGTTTGGACTTCTTCCCATGTATCTGTCACTGTTACCTGAGCATACGTCCCATCCCATGGCCACTGCAATCAATATTTGTGTCCCTTATGTGACTTGGTCCCAGCTGTGTACTCTGTGGGCGCACAGTGGCTGTGGCCTGTTGTTGGACTCTGCAGCACTCTGACCCCAGACTGTCAGTTTTTTGGGGGAAGGAATTACACCCCAGTCCTGTGTGAGCTTTTTCCCACCAGTGGCGGGCACACTCCTTCTCTCCACTTCTGGGCTGGATTCTTCTGAGTGCCTTGAGGACAGGGACCACACCTGCCGTCCTGGTTTCTCCCAGGGTGGGGACCAGTATGTCAGGCACCTAGAGGAGACCAGCAGTTGGGCTCAGGCAACACTCTGCTTGCCCCACTTTTCTTCCACAGGGGGAACCCCACTTCCACATCTGACTCCTGTCAGCAAGGCTGTTCTCCGTTCCCTGAGGGCCAGTCTGTCGGCACACGCTGCTTTCCTTGTCCTCTGAGAAGAGATTAGCAGAAGGCTAAGAGCAGCTATCAGCCAGGGCTCCCCAACTGCCCTGATCAAACACCACTCCTGCCGCTCGTCTTGCACCAGCTCCCCCGGGGCAGGCCAGAGACGGCTGATTAGACATGGACAAGGTCATCTGGGCACCCATGAGCCCCTCAAGGGGAGATTTCACAGCCCGCCATCAGGAGGGCCTGATAAAGCAGGGACTGGAGAGGTGGCCTGTGGGGCTGGCATAGGGCAAAATGACTTTTTATTGTGCTTAAGGTGGACACCTCTGTGCAAATTGAGCTTTCCAGAAGGCCAGCGCCAGAGACATCTAGGAGCCCAGGGACTGCAGCCGAGGAAAATGGTGGCTGCATCTGCGCCTGTGCGTGTGGGGGTGAGAGAGATGTCAAGTAGGGGCGCAGGTGGGCTGGGGAGCATGGGATTATTAGATTGTCACAGGCTGACTTAAGATCCTCCCTCACTAGCTGTGACCCCTTCAAGGGCAGAGGCGGTGCATTATCCTCCTTGTTCACACACACACACACCCAGACAGTGAGCCCGGCACATCAGGTGTCTGATTGCACAGGGCTGTGGAGACCTGCAGTCCGGGAGTCCATATGCCAGACGCTGTGGAAGGTCGGTGGATCTCGTGTCCATGGCACATGGCTCCTGCACCTGAGGAACTCACACCTAGTGAGACAGGTGAGGATCACGTGTGCGAAACGAGTACTGAGGCACCCCCGCTGGTCTAGACCAGAGACCCAGTGCTCGTACCTATAAATGTGTGAGGCTTTTACTTCTTCTTTTTTAGGGGCGAGGGGTGATTAATATTTTCAGAAATATTCTCATACTAATTTGTTATTATGTGCTTGCCACACCGTGGACACTGGACTAAGACCTTTATGTGCTTTTTACTTCATTAAGTCATAGCATCGACACTATGATGTTGATACCCTTAGCTTCCCTGGGCGACAGGTGAGGAGGTGAACGTGAGAGAAGCGCTGTCGCTGCACAGCCAAGGAGAGCGCAGCTGGGGTTTGAACCTGGCGGTGCGACTCCAGCGTTTGCTGTGCTAAAGCAGTCCTTGCTTAATACCTAGTCACTCAGAAAACGCAGCTCGTCCATAATTCCTGTCCTTAAACTTAAACAGCCTTGTCGTCCTATCTGGACTCTTGCTGCTGCTCCCCGCCAGTCTCTGTACCTGCTTTCTCTCCTTTCCCTTCTTTCCTTCCCATCCTGCCTAAGCCAGCCAGTGAAGCCTAGAACTCTGCTTTCATCATCTGGTAATGTGGATGGGGTACACATCATTTGCTTTGCTGTCGCACTAGTGGCCAGGGATCCCTCACAGCTTCACCAGGTCTCAGCTGACACCTGCCAGACCATTAGAGTTCGTCCTTAAGATACAGGATGTCCACAGGTCCATCAGGACTCCGTGCACAGCCCCTAGCACATGTGTGCAGGGCACCTCCCCAGCAGGAAGCAGTATTGTTTCTCTGACTTCCCCAAGACGCATAGAGTCATCAAGATTGACATATGGATGGCTCTGTTGTAGGCCCTGGCATGTGGCAAGTGCTCAACAATAATGACACTATTCATGTTATTGGGGGGTCCTAAAACCCCGTTGCAGAGACCCCACTGGGTACTTCTGACACAGGTAGGATGGGCTTCAGTGGAGGGGCGGAGTGAAGAAAGTGAAAAAGAAGGCAAGCTGAATGGTGAGTCCTGGAGGGCAGGAACTGGTCCCAGCCACCCATCACTTCCTTACTCTGGTCCCAGCAGCTGGTACCCTGGAGATACCAATGTTACACGTTGCAGGCAGCAGGACCAGGGGCAGAAGCAGCTCAGTAGATGCGTTATTCATTTGCGTTATTTCTTTTGATCCTCACAGTAATGTGAAAGTTCAGAATAACTATCTTTGTGTTACTCCCTTTTATAGTAAAGGAGTTCAGGCAGTCAAGATCTCAGCTTCATACTAAGGTCCCTCAGTGACTGAGAGATGGAATCCAGCTTCCCTGACACTAAACCTGGCTTCTCCTTTCCCCATGGTGTCCCTTGTGTCTGTCCTTGCCTCTGGTTCCCAGAGCACTTGAGGTCATTTACTTGATTCTGGTGACAATGTTCTAAGGCTGGAGGGACAGGAAAATACTTTTCCAGTGAAGAAACAGAGGCATCACAAGAAACTCGGTCACTTAGGGAATCCGTAGTAGAACTGCAGCCAGAACAACTGGCTCGGCCTCATACCCACCCTACAAGGAGAAGGGAGCCTTGGGCCAGCAAGAGGGCACGAGGTGCTGCCAGCAACCCAGCAACAGGGACAGCTCCAGAGCCACCATGCACTAACTGCCACCACAGGCCAGGCACCACCTCCACCCAGATCACCCAACTGGCACTATCCCACGGGGCTGATGGAGACAGTCTCCTACTCTAGTGTAGCCCAGCGTGAAACCTCTGGTCCCATGTAGCTATTGAGCTCTTTAAATGTGACCAGTGGGACTGAGGAGCTGAGATTTTAATTTTGATGGTCGTCTGCCAGCTAGTGCAGTCACTAAACAGCTTACAACTAGGTGGAGGCTCAGAGAGAAGTCTATGCAGGACATGGTAAGCCCACATTCCGGCACAGGCATGTGTACGACACTAGCATCTGTGTCCAGTCTTGGGAAAGAAAGACACGTGCGTGTGAAGCCCTCCCATCACTCATTAAGGCCCTCGCAGTGAGTACCATCCCCAGCCTGTGCCTCTCTCTCTTCATCCTCACCACGGTGGATACTGCTTGTCGAGCACCTGTCATCCCCAGGCCATGTGCCAGGGCCTCCACCTCCCTCGTGCTGACCCTGACGCTGGCAGCAATGCTGTGGTCCCATTGCACGGAGGAGTACATGAACACTCAGAAAGGCCGAGACTCGTCTGAGATTACTGAGCTTCTGCCCAAAGGGTCACACTGGCATAAATACAGATCACCCTATCTTGTTTCTCACCACCGCCCGACAAGAGCTAAAAGGAAGTCAGAAGATGCCATCAAGGCAGCTAGGAGCCCCGCTCTTCCTCTGCCTTTGAGAAGGCGTCATTACACCGAGCCTGCTGTCGGGGCACAAGCTGTACCCACAGAGTGGGTGGCAGGGCCAGGCACACAGCTCTCAGGGCACAGCCTCACCTGCGTATCCTGGGCTTTCTCACAACTATTACAGAACATCCTTACTTAAGATAAATACATTTTTTAAAAAGCATGTCTAACATGATTTGTTTTGTTGTTTTGTTTGCTTTTTGAGTTGGGGTCTGACTATGTGACCCAGGCTAGCCTTGAACACCTGGACTTAAGCAATCCTTCCTCAGCCTTCAAGGAGCTGGGACTACAGGCTCACACCACCCCAGCAGCCCATATCAAATGCGATTTTTGTTTCATCTTGAAACTAATAAGATTTGTGGCAACATGCCAGCACACTTACAATAGGAGTCATGGGCAAACTGAATTCATTGTCACTCATGAGCTGAGTGACCTTGGACAGCAAGTCTTTTTAGCCCCTGCCTGCAATGAGTGGTCTAGGTAACCTCTAAGAACCTTCTCCAGTATTCTGATTCCTTGTCCTGTACCAGTGGCTGAGAAATCAGAGTTCTGAGTCTGATGTTGCCACTTTCACGGAGCGTCACTTGTCTCTGAGCTTTCGTTTTTTCATCTGGAACTATCTTACACAGTGTCACGAGGCCAGAGCAAGGCTGGCAGGGGGCTGCCCCAGCCAATGTGCCGTACCCCGGTTACCCTAGAAGTCCCAGGACACATTTCAGGGAGTGATGGTGGAGGAGCTCCTGTCCTTCTTGAGGACAAACGTGGGGAGAATATGCCCTCCTTTGGGCCAAGTTGCAGGCACAGGACTGAGGGGAGCACCGGGAGGGCCTCCCGAGGCAGCCAGTCCTCCCTCTGTGGCCGTGGGCATAGTGCTGCTGCTGCTGGCCCAGCTGAGGAGCTGTCAGCAACGAGTGGCCAAAGCAGCTAGGCCCAGAAGACACAAGATTCCCAGAGGTGGAGAAGGGCTGGCCCAGGGGAGGACAGTGGCCCTGCCCAGCTGTTGCAGAAAGGGCCCAGCAAGGAGGGGGGGACTCCGCCAGGAGTATCTCCACTGCCACCTGCGTGAGGCAGGGCCTGAGGCCCGGGTCTCCCGAGTCTGGCTGTCTGGGTGACCCCAGCTTTGTGGGGCTTCCTCATCGCAGTACACAGAAGGCCCGAGGAGATAGTCTCCAGGCTGCCCCGTCTCCTGGCCAGAACTTTCCTCACTGTGCTTTCTAGGGGCTCAGACCTAGGCATCTGGGGCTGGGGGAGGTCACAGAGCTTCAGTGTCCCCAGCATGAACCATGTGCACCCAGTCCAGCTCATACTCCCAGGGCCAGGCCCGCCCGCGCCCTCTGCCAGCTGTTCCCACCCAGTCTCCCTGCCTCCAGAGCCACCCCAGATAGCTGCCTCTGTCACACAGCCAGACACTGCACACAGCTACAGTACAGAGCTGTGCTCATTTGTGTTCTGGTTTTTGTTTTATTTTATATTTTATTTTTTTGTGATGAAATGCACATAAGAAAATTAAAAACAATTTTAAGTGCAAAGTTCAGTGGCATTAAGTCCATGCATAGGGTGTCCAACCATCACCACATCGTCCTTCAGAACGTTCTCTTTGTCCCGTATTGAAACTCCATGCCTGTTAAATGCTTTTCACCGCCCCCACCCACCCAAAATAGCCTTATCTTGGCCAGAGCTCACCCCAGCTCTCCTCAGCTCCTGGCAAGCCCCATTCTACTCTGTGGTGTGAGTTTGACCAGTCCAGGTGTTGCGCTGAGTATCGCGTTTGTGCGTTAACTCTGCCCAGGGCTCGGTGACAAGCAGTTGTGTAGAAAGAGTAAATGAAAGGGCACAAGAACAAAGGTAACACCATGCTGAAGCCTTCTTGAGACCACCACCGTCCCCTCCATGTCCCCCTCCTCCACACTCCTAGAACTCATGTCTCGCATGAGGATTTGCTGAGCACATACTATGACTGCCCCATTCTGGGCCCTGGACACCACAGCAAACAACAGATGACAGTGTCTGCTCCCTGGTAGCTCAAGTTTAGTAAGGGCGACAGACAAGGAGACAGCATGCTAGATAATGGTAAGCACCAGGGAGGGGGGACGTGTAGGAAGTGTCAGGCAATGGTGGCATTTTAGATGGCATCTTAGTCCACTGGCTGTTGCTGTCAGAACACCTGAGCCTGAGTACTTTATAAAGAAATGATATTTACTTAATGTAGTTTTGGAGGCAGAAAGTTCGAGGTCAGGCAGCCTTTTCTGGGTGGCCTCTGGTGAAGACTCCCATGGTTATCTGTGGAATGGATAAGTGGAATGGGAACTGGTCACATGCAGAAGGGGCCAGCTACAGAGGGTGGCCTTGTTTCCTAACAACCTGCTGTATAGAGAATTAATCTACTCTGGGAGGCTACATTAACCCCTTCCTCAGGCAGTGGCTTGCTGTGACCTAATACCTTCCGTCAAGCCACACCTCAGTAATGCCACCTGAGGACCAAGCTCCCAGCACACGAACTTTTCTGGAACATACTCAAGCCATAGCAGGTAGAGTAGCCAGGAAATCGCTCAGCTCTAAGTGACTTAAACCAAAACCTGTTAGCTTTGAGGAGTGGCCTTGTGAATGCAGAGGGAACAGCCCATGCAAAGGCCCTGAGGCGGGAACATGCATAACCTATTTGAGGAATGTTGAAGGGACCAATGCAACTGAAACAGAGTGAGCAAGGGAGAGAGCAGCAGGAAGCAAAGCTAGAAAAACAGTTGGGGTCCAGATTATGCAAGACCTGCTGGGTAAAACATTACAGATGTGGCCAGTGGAGGGCTTTGAGCAGAGGTGCTGTGGCTACCATGCAGAGAATCACTGTGAGGGAGGAGGGTGGGTGCGGGGCATGACTTGGGGGCTGTCTCAGTATCTCGCCACAGCAGAGTGCCATAAAAATGCAAATGGGGCTGCAACCAAAGAAAATGTCTGGGTGGCTCGCTTGTTAGCCATACAAGGAAAATGATGATGGTAGAGTGTAGTAAGGACTGGTCAAGTAGAGCCGACAGGATTTGCTGATGGAGTGGACACGGCATTTGAGGGGAAAAAAAGAGGGTTCAAGGATGATTCCCAAGTGGAAGCATGATGTTGCCACACGTTGTGGCGGGGAGGACCTGGAGAAGGCAGGTTTTGGAGGGAAGAGGGCGAGAAGGGTAGTGAGGGTGCAGAGCCAGGTATTCAAGCCGGGTGCTCCTATGTGGTCATCTGCGTCTCAGCTGTCACCTGGCATCACAGAGCCTCACCGGAAACCCCAGCTGCTGTCCAGACTCATCCCTCCTTGGCATGGGGAAGAGACCAACGTCAGCTTGTCCTTGCATCCATCCGTCCATCCACTCATCTTCCATCCCCTGGACATCTAACCTGTGTCACACACACAAGATGAGCCACTGAGCCTCAGGAATGCGGAAGATATGGCCTGACCACTGCCTTCGCTGGGCTCATACTCGGTGACAAATTCCCTAACCTCCTCCTCCTTCTTTCACCCATTTCTACTCCTGCCCTCACAACTCTCTTGGCCTCAATCTTTCCATCAGTAAAATAACTTTGGACCAGACAATCTTTAAATGCCCTGCTAACCCAGCCCTTCTGTAACCATGAGGCCAACTTGCCTGCCCTTGTCCTCTGAGCCAGGACAGGGATCCGTGTCTGACTCCCGGAGCACCCATCCAACCAGCAAATGTGCCCTGACATCATTTTGCCATCTGCACGTACCAGCCAGAAGTGATGAGCTGTGGTGGGGCAATGAAGGTGACCGAGCCGGTGCAGTTTGATGTGTGCAGTTCTCTGGTGGCTAAGGTCGAGGTGTGCATCCTCAAGGGGGTGATGGTTGGCTGTTGGGGTGAAAAATCTGCTTTTTTCCACTTCCAAAGCACAGCTACATAGAGTGCATATACACATATGTACTCTACCTGTAGTATTAAATTTTCACTCAGGAAACAATACTGAAAAACGTGGGTGAGAAGTTGTGTGCCAAGGGAGGATGGAGGGGGTGAGGCTGGGAGCACACGCTCATTACATCGCGTAGTAACAGGGTGCAGTCCTGTGCCGGGGACTAAAGCGACAAGCTCAGAGACGCTGTCCTTAAGGCTACCATCTCATGAGGGCCATGCTAGGAAATAGGCAAACAGTACACCCAGTGACAGTCCCCGTCTGAGAAGTGGGAGGTGAGCACAGCCCCTGTTCTGTCCACTCCACCAGTGTGTTGGGTGGGGAGCGCCCGGAAACCGCCAGTCACGGTGATCGCACGTGAGCTGATTCACTCACATCCCTGAGGAGGGTCCACTTGCTAGGTGAGGACACTGAAGCACAGGGAAGTGGGTCTCAAGCAAGGTCACACAGGTAGTAAATGTAGAGCCAGGATTTAACCCACTGGCAGACAGCAGGCACAGATGGGGTGAGAAGCCAGGCCGAGGCCCAGGACCTACAGGTCCTCTTCTGGGCCCAGCTTTTCATGGGTGGCCCTGGTGGTCTTTCAAGAGCCCTGATCACTCTCTCCTGGGGGCCCTTGACAGGCAGAGTACATACAAAGGAGATAGGCCTGGGGCGGCTGTAGGCCCTGGGGACCCTGAGCTGGAAAAGAGAAGGCCCAGGGGCCCACGAGCTGTCTTCCCAGGCCTTCAGCTGTCAGAGGGATTTGCTCAGGACCCAGATCTGACCCAGCGTGGCTCACTCAGCCCCCACGGCGCCTGACATGGAATCCTGGCGGCTTTCAGGCAGGCAGGCCCTGGGAGGCCGACCCTCCAGCCTCCGACTGCATCGTGTCCTTCACTCAGGCCATCAAACCGCTGCCACTACACCCTGTTTCAGGGCCAGGCAAGCACAGCCCCGTCTTCAGAGCCTTCAATGGTGCCCCCCAGCCTTTCCTAAAGACCTTCCAGCTGTGCCTCAGAGCTCCCCGCATCCAGAAAGTCCTTCTCTGTGTCTTCCCTTTTTTTTTTTTTTTTTTTTTTTTCTTTTTTTGGTAGCACCAGGGATTGAACTCACAACCTCACACCTGCCAGGCAGGCACTTAAGCCACTGAGCCAAACTCCTGGCCCTAGTTTTTTGAGGCAGGATCGCACTGTGTAGCTCAGGCCGGCCTTACGCTCACGTTGTAGTCCAAGCCAGTCTCAAACTCACAACACTCCTCCTTCCTCAGCCTCACGAGTGCTGGGATTAAAGGGGTGTGCCACCACACCCGGCTTCCTTCTCTGTGTCTTGCCAGCCTTGTTCTGTTGCTGTCTTGGAACTTGTCCTGGACTGTAGTGCGGATGCCTTTGTGTCAGACTCCCCCATGCAAGACCAGCCAGAGGTGACATCAGGGTAAAGAAGGCATTTTTCCAAGGTTACAGCACTCAGAGGTGGAACTGGGGGGTCTATGGGAGGCCTCCATAGGCCCCTAACACTAGGACTTTTGGAGTCCCTGCTCCTCTGAGGTCACCTTTGCAGGTCACCTTTGGTTGGTCTCCTCCCCAAAGCCCCATGAGGCAGAGCCTGCCACACGGCTCACGTTTGGACCCCAGCACTGGGACTGGACAGGTGCCACTGAGTGTTTTTCGGTAACTGGCAGAGCTGGTAGAAGGGTTCATTTGATCTCCAAGCTCACACCCTTTGATGTTCACCCACACCTAAGTCCCCACACCCAGAGAGGGTGATGGACTTGCCCAAGGCCACCCAGCCAGCTCTGGCTCAGGACCCAGGCTCTGTTCCTCCTACAGCCTCTGTTGGATCCCAAAAGGTCCTAGGCAAGGGGCAGCTCATACTCCCTCCTGGTCTGCCCTTAATTCCACCCTGGGAGGGTTTCGCAGAGTCATAATTGTCCCCAGTTCAGCTTCACCTTTTCTTTTCCCCTGCTGCAGCTTTTTAAATGAGTTCATTCTGTCAGTGACTGTGGGGACATTAATTCATAGACCCCACCCTTGGTGAGGTCTCGAGCTGAGGTTGGGATCTGCTGACAGCCCTGGCAGGAGCCTTTTCAAGCTCCTAATCCACCTGACAGTTGTTTGAACTCATGGAAATTATGCTTTCTCATCTCGTCCTAAAGAACTAGTGTGCCCAGTTAGCACCAGAAGCTCTGTCCCTGCGATCCGAGCTTGAGTCTTCCAAGCCTGCTTTTCTGGCTGTGAGACCTGGATCAAGTCCCACCCTTCTGGGCCTCAGTCTCCCCACCTGTACTGTGGATGTTCAGAGTTTCCATGTCTAAGGAGTCTTCCAGCTTGGAAAGTCCAGCACAGTGCCAACCGATAGAAATACAATATAAGCCATATGGACACTTGCGCATCTAATATCCACATTAATGAAGGAAATAAAACAAGTGAAATTAATTTAGTAGTATGTTTTTATTCAACTCAAAATGCCAGTTATACTAATCAATATAAAATGCTACTTAGGTAATTTGTACTTTTTTTCCTTAAAAATTGTCTCAATGCAGATTACCCATATTCCAACTGCTCAGGAGCCATGGGTGGTCGGTGGCTGCCATATTGGATAGTGTGGATCTAGATTTCTTGCCACATCAAGTCTTCTCATCCACCTCAGAGGGTTGGGTGGTTCCTTCCTGGGCCCATGGGTTCCCTTCTCTCTCCCAATCCCTCCCCACCTGGCCAAGTGCCAGCCTGGATGACAGACGCGGGGCCTGTGGCACTGAGAGCTCAGCTCTGAGGTAGCTGAGGGGTTGCGTGGTCTTGAAAGGACATGGGACTACTGAAGCCTCCTGTCCGGCCTGGAGCAAGCAGGAGGAGCCAGGCACTGCCCTCAGCTGCCTAGGAAGTGTAGTCGAGGGAAAACAGATCTCAGAACCTGGCTATTCAATGGGTGTAGGTCTGTCAGCTCAGATTCAGGCGACCAGGTGCCAGGCTGTGCCCTCCCAGGGCTGCTGCACAGTGTGTCGTGTCCTGAGTGCTGCAGAAGCAGCAAACAAGTGACTCTTGCTCTTGTATCTCTCTTTCATTTTGTCTCTTCCTTTCTTCTGTCCCTCCCAACCACTCTGTGTATATGCAGCATAGAGGGTGTGCACATGTATGTGTGCATGTGCGCAGGGTGGAGTGCTGCATGGGAAACAAGTGAGATTAATTTTCAGAGTATGTTTTATTCAACCCAAAACATCAGAGTTATACTAACCTATATAAAACACCACTTCAGATTGGGCAGTCAGGATAACAGGTGTGAGGCCAGGGCAGAGCAGGACAGTGGCACTGGGTGATGAGCGACTTCATCTGGGGAACAGCCTCCACTAAGAAGGAGGGGACTGTGGGACAAGTGGGGACTGGGGAGGCCACGCTTTGCTCTGCCAGCCCACCCGCTTCCCTGAACCCAGGCCATCACCCAGCCCTCTGAACCCGGCCTGTCCTGTGCCTGCAGGGCACCAGGGCCCCTTGGCTGCCTGCTACTGAGCAGGAGCTTAGTGCCACAGTTGGCTGAGCTGAGCAGTTTGTCCTCGTCACCCTCTCCCGTTGTCTTTCTCAGCTTGCCACTCTTTGTCCCCTGCCCCGTCCTTTCCTGCTCTCCCCATCTCCCTTGGAGCCCGGGTTGCACCTCTGCTCTTGGGCAGGGGCTGTCTGTGTGTCCCTCTGTCTGACCAGGTCATTGGCTCTCCCTCGGTCCACTACGGTCTGTCGGTCTCTGTGTCTCTCCATTTTTTCTCTCCCTCCTTCTCTCCTCCCTCCTTTTATCTCTGGGTCTTTTTCTCTCCCCCTGCCCCTTCCCTGCTGTTCTCTGTTGCTCCTTCTCCTAACCTCACCCTCCTTCTCTGACTGGCTCATGGCCTCCTCCTCCTCCTCCCTCTCCGTCTCTGCTGTGTTGTCCCCTCCCTGCCGCAGCCCTCTCTCCGTGTCACCGTTTATGCCTCTCCTCCGGAGCTTCAGTGGAGCCGGGCCTCTCGTCGCAGCCCCCGCCTCTCCTCCTCGGGAAGGCTGCTGTGAGAAGCCCCCCTCGATGACAGCCGAGCCTGAGCATCCCTCGGAACTGTCACCGAGGACATCACACACGAGCGCCTGAAATTCAAATTAGAGTTTTGCTGAAGCTGCTAAAACTCATCAAATACTGCCTTTGAAGTCAGCTAGCAAGCTGGTCACTGCTCTTAAACGGGTTCCTGTGCAAAATAAGTGGTGGCCAGAGGCTCCCAGCAGGGTCACCGTCCCAGGGCCCAGAAGCGGGTCCACTTCCTCCCAGCCATAGCCCTTGGGTGCCCAGCCATCAGTGATCACCGCTTCAGAGCAGGCTCGCTGGGTCGGCTACCGGTCACACTCAGGTCACAGTCCCAATGCCTTCAGGGGTGAAAAGGGGGTTGTGAACTCCCCACCCCGACTTGTGGGGGAAGCAGCAAGGTGCAGAGGAAAGCAACAGCCTTAGGCCCTGGGGTAGAGGTCTCAGCAGGGCCCCAGGGCAGATGTGAGCTTCCTCGTCTTTCTTCCTCTGCTGCTGAGTGACCTGGGACCACTGATGCCCCTCCTTCCGGCCCAGGCCTCCTCTGCAAAGCCAGGTACGAGAGCGTGGCAAGGGTCAAGTGTATTGTTACAGGAACAGCACCTAGCACATGGTTGCTGCTCAATAAATGATCTTCGTTAGTTGATAATAAGAGCAACACAGGTTGAGTCATCAATAACAACACTCAGAGCGGCTCCTTCTGCACCAGGTGTTGTTTTAGGGGCTTATCGACGTTAACTTACTTCACCCGCAGCACAACCCTAGGAAGAGGCTCAGGCTGTTCCCACTTCACAGATGACTAAGTAGGGCCACCCCCAAGCCCCTACCCCCGCAAACGCACTGTGGGCCCCGTCCATCTGTCCATACGTTCACCAGCGTCTCCGAACCTAGACCTATTGTCCTGCCCTGGGCCTGCTGTCTGCCTGCACTTCATTGCCCCTGAAACATTTGCCCTCCTTCCTACGCTCAGTCCCTCTGAGAGAGCAGCTTCCTACACGGCTGTCACTGGGCCTCTGCCTGGCTGCCTTTGCACCAGCCCCTGCCACCACCCCTCATCTGGCTTTTCCACTGCAGAAAACCCTCTAGGGTTTGGTCTTATTACCAGCCACCACCAGGCCAGGAGGGACCATTTTCAGCTCAGGAATTTTAAAATATAATTCCTTGGCATGCTGCTTCTTGTCATCCAAAACCAATGACCCCTGGAAAGGGTGAAGGTGAGATGGGAAGGTTGTGCCAAGCCCCTTAGGAACATGAACAGGGCTGCTGTCTTTGGAAAAGGCACCTGGGAGAGAATGGGCAGCCCCAGCTCAGTCTGTGGCACAGTTAGTGGGACCCATCAGGGCAGGGTCATTGCCCTGGCCAACCTGGACGCAGGGCCAGGCAGCCCACCAGAGGAGGCTGAGGCCTAGAAATAGCCACGTGTGGTATGGCAGGCCTCAGTGCCCACAGAGCAGGAGGCCACCAGAGACCAGATGTGGGAGCCCGTGGGAACCACAGGAGCATACACCAGCCCTGCCAGCCTTGAGCTGCACTCTGTCATTCATTCAGCAAGCTGGAGTTGGTGCCCTCTATGTGCCACAACAAGCCTTAGAGAAGCCACCACCAAGCCTTCTAAAGCTCCTGGTACCTAAAGGCTGTTACACTGCCCTGCACAGCTGCGCCTCCATGGTTGGTCCTATGAAGATGGGTGTTTGGGAAACTGAGGCAGCCCAGACAGAGGGAGCAGGGGGCTTTCAGAGACCTAAACCGGAGAGGTTTGAAGCCTCATCCTGCAGCCAGGGGCCAGTGGAGGGGAAGAGGAGAGTGCTGACAGAGCGCTGGGGGCGGGAGTGCTGGGACCCTCAGCTGGAGAGAGAAACGAGAACCAGTGCGCAGGACTCTCCCAAGAGGCTGCTCCGATAGGATTCCCCGGGTATCCTGTGCGCCTCCTGCCTGGCGCTGTGTGAATGGAAACGGTGGCCACAGGGGAGACTTCCCAGCAGTCCCTGGGCCTGAGACGCCCACCAGTAGCTCCCAGATAAGCCCACAGGATGCCCCAGGGTAGAATGGAGAATTTTCAAAGCAGGACATGAATGCCCAAAGACAAAAAATCTTAGCCATACAGGGGAGAAAGGCAAGGCTGGAACTCAGAGCACAGATTCCCCAGTCAGGGGGTCTACTCCGCAAGTGGGCCTTGGGCCAACCCGAGGTCCTGGGCTGTGTGCTCAGCCAACATGTCCTTTGGTGTCTTCCAGTGCCAGGCACCCGGGCATATGACCCCAGGCTGTGCTGCAGGACAGAAGAGGCCACATAGTAAATAGCATGTGGTCCAGATCAAAGCCCTTCTGGAAGGACACAGGATGAGTGAGGGGCACGAAAATACAGTGTGAACTGGAAGGGGGCGGCTGCACGGGACACAAAAGGTAGAAGCAGGCCTGGTGCCTCGCTGTGGACCCAGTTTCTCATCCCCAAGCAGCGGGGTGTGGGAGCGCCCTGGCTGCATCTCCCCTCTCCATGCCGTGCAGCCCGCCAGTCCCGTGTGAGCGTGCATGCGTGTGTGCCCAGCCCGCACGTGCACGCAGCGAGCAGGAGCCGCAGCTACAAGCGCCCCAGGTGTATTTCAGGGCCGTTAAAGCTCCGTGTTTAATGGCTGGAGCCACCGCGGTCACGGCTGTCACCGGGGATTTCACGGGCTCGTTTACATCTTTAGCTTCCTCCTTCCCAGACGACTTCATCATCCCCAGCCCCCAGCCCCCAGCCCCTTGTCTGGTGGGAGAGGAGGCGGGGCCAAGGTCTGGAGCAGGGACCCGCTGAGGGCCTCGGAGGGCCCCGGCGAGAGGAGAGAAACACTTCCACAGGCAGCCGTCACACAGTCCAGTGGGCTACAGGCTGGGTGGGGCCATGAGTTTGGATCCCGAGGGTGGAGATGGGAAACAGCAGCAGGAGGCGAGGGTCGGAGAACAGGCGGTCACGACTGGGTGAGGTCAGGAACTTCAGGGGTCGGTTGGGGACCCAGGAATGAGGGCAGGGGAGCCAGGGAGGAAGGGCTGTGGGGTCCTGGCTGCACTGGGGGAGCAGCACCCAGACTCCAGGGGAAGCTGCTCAGACTGCCGGGGCCTGGAAGGGCTGGGCTGGCATCTATCCAAACAGGGAACAGCCCCAGGAGCGAGGTGTGGAAGGTAGGATGTGGGGAGAGTTCTGGGTAAGCCAGGGTTCTTGGATTCTCTGCCGGATCAGCACGTCCCTCTCCTCTGGACTCCATGTCCCTTTATCAAGAGGGCGATCATAAGGCACCTGGCACATGCACAAGATGAATGAGCAGGCACTGGCACACTGTGGTCCACTGGGGCGGAACTGGGTAACACAGGGAGACACAGAGCACAGCCCCTCACCTTGGGGGAACTCCTCAAACTGTATGATAACAGGGTGATCAAAGGGTACGTGCCAGACTCCGGAACTTCGAGTCAGGCACTGCCGTGAGGAGGAGGTCACATCCAGGCTGCAGGAGAAGTAGGAGGCCTGGGGGAAGAGGCAGGTGGGGGGACAGTGCCCCGCAGAGGGAGCAGCACAGGCAAAGCCGGGGGGCTGCAAGGAGAGAAGCAGGCAGCAGCAGGTTCTCCTGGGACAGTGAGCGATGAGCAGGGGACCATCCTGCTTTGGTAAGTTATCCACACTGGGGCTCCCAAGACAGGGAGACCCCTGGAGGCTGAGGTCAGGAGAGAGGCAGGCGACAGGATTAAACAGGGATGGATCTGATAGGTGGTCCTGGTGATGGCATGAATCTTGGGCCTCATGGAAAAGAGGCATCAGAGAGGCAGGTGACCCAGACCTGTCTCCAGTGCTGCACCCCCTCCATAGCCTGGAGTGGGTTGTCACTGGCAGCCCCAGGAAGCCTTCTGCTTGAGGGACCTGTCACCATGGTGCCATCCCACCCACCCTCCCCCCTGCCAAGTAATACACTCTCGCTGAATCGCTATCCTTCAACCCCGCCCCAACCCCAGCTCCAATCTGGCAGCCCACTGGGCAGGGAGCTGCCTTTCTTCCCAGCAGACGACCTTGGCCAGGGCCGGAACAGCTTGGCTAGCACGCAGAAAGCTGGAGCACAGGGCTCTTGCCACCTCTCCTCCACTGGCTCCTCCGGGAACAAATCTACATTCGGGACAAATCCAAATTAAACAGGACTCTCAAAAGCTCCTTCCAGTTGTCCCCAGAACCACTAATGGGTCTCCAGCTCCCAAGTTACGTTCCGTGTCCTTCCTAAGAAACCCACCCCCTGGGAGTCCACTGACTGAGGGGGACACACGCAGGTCAGAGAATCAGATATCCTGGGGTTCACATCTCTGTCTGTCCATTTCCTACCTTGGACAGATTGCTTTCCTCCATGAGCCCCAAGAGAATCTGATATAAATGGGATGATGCCCTCGCAGCCATGGCATGAGACCAGTATTGAGGGAAATCACAGTGTGCCCAGCCCGCGGCGGACACCTTCCCAGTGACAGCCCCTCCTACTGCATCTTTCCCCCTGTCCTGCTGGAGTCAGGACATGGATGCCCCCTCCCCGTCTCCCCAGGGCTGACAGGTGAAGAAGACTGGCCTCTTTGGTGTCCCGGTTGCCCCACAGTGAGATGGCCCAGTGTATGGGTCAGAGCACTGGATGAGGAGTTAGGAAACTGAGCTCTGGTTCCATATTTGCGGCTTGCTGTGCAACCTCAGAGAAGTGACCTCCTCTCTGGGCCCTGCAGTCATGGCCTCCTCCCTACACGCACATCCTGCACACGCTGTCCAGCTCTGCCTCCTCTGGGCCCTTCAGCAGCTTGTCCGTGGTCCGAACCCTCTGCCACGAAATGGCCAGCAGACTAGCAGCTCCCCAAAGCAGGTAAAGTGCCACCCAGCACGGGTCCCACCTCAGCAGGCCGTGGAACATGCAGTGGAAGAAACAGGATGGAGAGGAGACAAGCTTCCTCTTTGCCCTGTGACAGGGGACAGGCAGGGGAATCTGCTCATTTGGCACCCAGACTGCAGCGGCAGCAACCAAGGCCTTCAGGATGGCCTGACGCAGGGGCAGAGTGCAGACACCCTGGCCTGGCTCCGGGGTCAGCCCTGCCCCTCCCTCAAGGATGGAACCCCTGCTCCTTCCATCTCGGCCCAGCCTGCAGGGGGAAGGAGGCACGTGCAGGTCTCTGCAGTGCTTGTTTGCCGGCATGGTCCACGCTGAGGTTGCCAGGTCCCCACCCAGTGAGGCCTGGCTGCAGAGAGGTGCCCATGTGCTGCCCACATAACCCCACCACACAGCAAGTCACGGTCTCCAGGCGCTTGGGCCTACTCGCCCATGTTCTCACGCTCTCTCTTGCATACACACACAATCCTCTACCCCCCTCACTCTCTATCTCTTGTCTCTCGTCTCTCCCGAAACCACCTGCAAATCGAGAGCTGCTCCTGTGTCAGGATGCCACGTGGGCTTGTTCTTCCTGACAAGGCAGAAAGGTGATAAGGTCATTTGTTAATATCAGGAATATTAATGCTCCCCTTTCTGATAATGATCCATGGCCTCTTCCCTCCTGCTCCTGAGGAAGGTCTCGGGGCTGAGGCTGGAGAGGTTGGCAGAGGGCGATGACGCATGAGGGCCTTTTTCTTCACAGCCCTAAAGGGCAGGTGATAGTGTCCCTATTTTACAGATTGAGACTGAGTCTCAGAGAAGCGAACTGACCTCCCAGAGCCACACAGCACACAAGAAGGGCCAACCCCGGGTTTTGAGGCAGATTTCACTCCAGAGTGCAAACTCTTTGCTGCCTGTGGACAAATCTTGAGACTCCCCAGCTGCTGCAGGGAGCTGTCCCCTGACTTTTCATAGGTGGCAAGGTGACCCTGCCCACCCTGCTCCCAAGCTGAAAGATCAGGCCCAGCTTGACCTCTCACTTACCAGAGCCTCGCTCCTCTGTCCTGAGGACCATGAGTGCCATCTCCTTCCACACAAAGGGTTAAGAGATTAGGACCGGCCCTCTCCTCTGGACCACCCAGTGCCCACCCGGCCCCATCCAGGATACTCCCCTCTCCGAGTGCTCCCTGCTCCCCCTCAAGCCAGTGGTCTTCTGCCTCATGCAAGACTTGGCGCCTCAGCTTTACAGCCAAGCAGATTTGAGTCTGCCACTTAACTCTGGTGACATCTTGGACAAGTCATGTCACCCCTCCCCCACCTACTTCTCATTTATGTCGAGATAATGTAGATAAGAATAGAACTCACTTCAAAGCATTGTTATTAAGATTAATAAGAACAGTGAATATTCTGTCATGTTATCCTAGATGTCGAGAGTCCTCGGAGGCCTCCCCCAGGCTCAGCAGCACCCCGAGAGGGCACGTGACCTGCCTGAAGGCACAGAGAACCCAGCCCCTCTTGCAGGCCCAGGTCCACCTGGACATTAGGAAGATGGCGTGAATCAAGGGGCCAGACCATGCAGGCAGGGTTCAAACAGCCAAGGTACAGACAGAGGTGGTTATGGCCTCATGAGACAGTGAACTAGGCCAAGGCCAGGGCATTTCTCTGAGGTAGAGTCCTGAGCTGCGATGGGGATCCCAGCAGGTGATGGTGGGGAGGAGGCCGGAAGGGTAAGGAGGCAGGGCCAGGTCACCTGCCTGCATACCGTGGGACCTGCAGGTAAGATGGGGAGAGAGAAACTGGAAGCATTCTGATGGGGGCTCAGGGCACTGACAGCTGACCTCAGCCTTGTGTAGAATGGCCCTCCAGACTGCAGCGTGGTGAGAGGCTGTTGGGGCCCAGAGAATGTACCCCAAGACCAGCAATGAGCCACCGAAGCTGTCCACGAGAGATGACCAGGCTCCGGCCAGCTGGTGGAGGTAGAACAGTGGGATAGAGATGGGGCCCTCTGGGGCCCCCAGAATGGGGCGGTCCCACAGAAAGGAAGCATGAAGATGAAGTTCAGGTTTTTCTTTTGTGCAGCCACGAGGCTGGTGGTGAGGCAGGCGATGGGAGCAGGTGGAGTTTGGGGCTTTGGAGGCTGGGGCAGAATGAATGGGGTGCGGGCACTGAGAGACAGAGAAGGCAGTAGGCCAGGTGAAGGAGGCATCACAGAAGGCATTGGTTTGCTTTTTTTAGGACAAGAAAGGCTTGAACTTGAAGGATGGAGCAGCCCAGGCTCCCACCCAGGTGCCTTCCTGTTCCACTCTGGACTCGCCAGTGATTCCAAAACCATGAAGTGATTGATTGTGTGTAAACAGGAGGAAGCAATTAGTCTGTGCATGCCCGGCCATTAATAAGCCTCTTATGTATTTATAACAACACCTCACTTACCCTCCAACCTGAGAACAAATATCCTGAGAACGAACATCCCGAGAACAGCCAGGAGTCGGCAGAGGAGACCTCTGAGCATCTCCGCCATTGACCACGAAGGCACCTACTTGACTTGTGGGGAAATCCTGGCTTGGGACCCGTGGATTCCTGCTTTACATGCAATTCTAACCTGCACTAATTTTTCTTAAACAGTCCACAGATGAAAAACAGCAATTTAGGAAGCAGTTGGACCCTGTCAGAAGCAGGAGCCCTGCAGAAGAGGCAGCTGACAGCCTGAAAGAGACCCAGCATCCTTCAGGGTTCCCAACTCCAGGGCCCCGAGGGCACTTCGGTCCCACACTGCCCACCGCAGGGGCTCACACTAACCCCTCTGGGGTGTTTTTCCACCTCCAGTCAGTGATTCTTTGTTCAGAGTGATGACTCTGCGCCACTGAGAAAGGGCTAAATTAAATTCAGCATTTTATGCTTAAGAATGACTTTAAATATATATATTTTTTAAATTGTAAATTTGATGTTAAGCTTGGTGCTACAGTTTCTATAACATTCCCTTCTGTGGGAGGGGATTTGGTAATTGCCTATTTATCTGCTTCCTGGTTCGACTGAAGCCCTGTGAGAACAGGGGCTGCTGGGTTTGTGATGTCTACCACCTCCTGTCAGTGCGGGGCTCAGTGCCAGAGGAGGGGCCGGCATAGGCTCCTTGAGTTAGTGAGTTGATTAATAAATTAGTATTACATAGCAGGCAACATTCAGTCAACAAACACATTCTTACATTTCATTTCACTATTTCATTTTACTTTTTAATGTGATACTAGAAAAAATTTAACTTATGTATGTGGCACACATTACACTTCCATCCATCTTCGATGCTCCTGCCCAGGGTTCGGAGGTGGGGGACAGAGTTTAAACACAGTGTCCGTGGTCTGGGCAAAAGTCTCCTGGGGGAATATAAACTACATTCTCACTCTGGCCAAGGGTCTGCCTCCTCCAGGCTGGGACTTTTCGAGTGTAAGGTCATATCTTACTACCTGGGAATACAGCAGTACCTGCACCACACTGCCCCATGCCCACTGCAATATAGAAAATAGGTGGAGTGGGCATGTCACAGATGGGAAACTGAGGACCCAGTGGAGAAAGTGACATGGCCTCCTGGTTGGAATCCAGACTCCTCCTAAAATCTCCACCAGCTCCGCCCTCCAGTTAAGGGGAGGGGGAGAGAGATTTATATGCAAATGTAGTGACTTCACACCCCCCCATCGCCTTCCGTAACCAAGCCAGCCCTGAGGAGTGGGTGGGGTATCTCTGTGGGAGTCCAGGTCCTGCTCTAAGTGAGCTGGAGGCAGCAAGACATCCAGGGCCAGGGATGGTGGTGGGGAGCTCCAGGATGGGGAAGATTTAACTAACCACCAAGGACCCCCATCTTTCAAGCTCACGTGCATACCAATCTTTTGCTTGTGCCTGGAATGGTACACCCTTGGGGCACCAGACAGCTCAGAGCAAGCCTCCCCATCTTAGATCTCCAAGTATCTCACTCATGCCCCACAGAAAGCCGTGGAGTGGTAGCACTATCATTTTTATAGTACAGGGACTGAAGCTCCCCAAACTAGTGGAGTAAAGGCACTCCCTGAGGGTGCACATGTGGTCCAGCTTACCTGGTGCTTCCTTGACTCCTTTTCCCACTCCCAGAGGAAAAGATGTGAGTCAGGGGAGGACCCCAGAAGTAGAGAGGAACCGATGCAGAGGTTGCTCTGCTTGGTCAAGTCCAGCCCTGCCCACACACCTCTCCATGCATCAAGGTCCCTGTGTGCCAGGGTGCTGACGGGAGAGGGCAAGTGCTACTCAGATTTAGTTCTTGAAGAATTCATGCCCAGCCCCCTTGTGGAGGTCCAGCTAGTACACTGCAATCGAAGCCCCAAGTCCAGAAAGGACTGCCAGCAATTGCTACTGGGTATCCTTGGACAATAGTTCACTGGTCACTTAGTCACTCAACAAACGTTCCTGGGGTCCTACAGTGCACCAGGAGGACTCAGACAGGACCCTGCATGGCCTCTGCCCAGCCACAACTCAGAATCCAGTGAGAGAGAGGAGACAAAATACTGTACCTACACTGCCGCAGATCCTGTTCATCCCCCTGCACAGTCTCTGGTCCCAATCCCACTGTGTTTGACTTTGGAATAGGTAAGGGATCTGCTCTGAAGGGGTACAGTGAGGGGTGGTGGGAGGACGGAAGTTACTCAGGGAACCAGAACAGTGCTGATGGCGCCGCCTGCCCCCAGGCCCACTCAAATCCCACCCCTGCCCTGGACTGCCAGGCTACTCAGGAAAGAATGCAAGGGGTCTTGCCAGTCCACAGTTTCCACAGGATCAGGGTAGGTGGCTCCTTCCTTCCCGAGTTATCCCCTGAAAGACAAAACAGCAGGAGGGAGCAGCGGGAGGAGGAAGAGACTCGGGAAGAGGGTGTACCTTTCAGGGGAGCAAGCTCTCCGCTCCGGAAGCTTTGGGAAAATGACTTCCTCAATTGTTTGGGATCGTGAGCAGACTTCTGAAAATTGAGCCTGGTCTCCCCAAGTCCTTCAAGGCTGCCCCAGCTCCTGAAAATCTGCATTCTTCATGTTCCTCATCCACAAAATGGGCAGGGCAGGGTGGTTTAGTTCCACATCCATCTGGGGATGCAAAACCCCAGCCCCTTGCAAAGCCCCCCAACTAGCAAGTATTTCTGGGAGTTCTGCCTGGGACAGAGGTGCCCAAGAGTGCTGTGACTGCAACGTCACACTGGCTGTGTTTTTCCACCTGTGCCCCAGACGCCCCCAGAGTGATCCCCAGCCCTGGACTCTTCAGCCTGAGGGCCTTGCAGAGTGAGCTAGAGTCCCATGGCGTGGCCCCTCACTCACAGGTGACCCACGCCAGTGCCTGGATGATCACATTAGCTGTCACCTGTAAGAGTCAGGAGACACAATGAAAACATTCCAGATTCTCAACTTCTCTTAAAAATGCAGAAAATTAGGCCCACGTGGCCACTGGCCATGTTGGCTGGAGCCTGGACACTCTCCAGTCCTGGCAGGCTTCAGGAGGAGGCTTGTCTGGCTCATGTGGATGACTGTTGATGCTTGGTTTTTTTTTTTTTTTTGGTACCAGGATTGAACTCATGACCTCGTGCTTGCCAGGCAGGCGCTTACGCCACTGAGCTATATCCCTGGCCCTCACGTGAATGTCTGATTTTGCCACTCTGGGCCTACTCGAATCTGCTCCTTATAACCACCTTCCCCTTTCACTGCACCCTTGAACAAAGCTCCAGCTAGCATCTGCTTGAATGTCTCTGGTACATGAGACTCACTACATTTTTGAGACAGTCTGAACTGCCAGAAAGGGGCTCCTAGGTGCAGCTGCCTTCCCCCTTTTTGTGATAAAGAAAGATGCAGTAGAGAGAAACCGGCTTTGGAGCTGAGTGCCTCTGACTGCGTGATCCAAGCCAGCGATGGCTTACTCCCAGTGTCATCTTCCTTAGCCGCTCCTCCCCCGTAGGGGTGTGTGTGTGTGACACTTACACTATGGCAAGCACACAAAATGCCCAGAGCAGAGCATGCCACATGTTCCCTGAATGGCCTTTATCACTTGACATCACCTCCAGCCATGGGCTCCCAGGAGCTCTCGCCGCAGGAGCTGGGAGTGAAGGCAGAGGGCCGAGCACTGGGCTGGGACAGTGGGAAGCTGGAGGCAGTCAAGGCCTTACCCCCTCCCTCAGGGAACCCACTTCTGAACTTCTTGGCCCACCAGATGTCCAGACACTTGAAGGTGGCACCCAGGAGGGAGCCCTGCGTCCCCATCCCGGCCCACAGCCATCCCAAATGAGATCCCTATTTGTGGAGCTGGAACAGGAACTGGGGAAAGTCAGGGTAGGGAAAAGCAACAAATGACCCTCACCACATTGGAGCACACCTGCCATTAACCTGCCACTTCGCTGGGTGGCTGCCACCAAGTAAGTGCTTTCCTGGGCCTTTCACTGAATTCTCACAGCAGCCCTAGGAGATAGGACTTTACAGATACAGAAGCTGAGACTCAGAGAGGTTAAGGCACTTGCCCAAGGCCACATTGCTAGGATCTCAAGACTGCCTGGTCCCTGAGTGAGCACACAGGATCACCGCCCTCCAGGGCTCTTTAATCCCTGCTGCGGGTTTAGGGTTAGGTCCTGGGGCGGGCGGGGAAGGGGACAGAGCTGTTTTAACCAGAAGTGCCTCTGAGCCCACGCCTCTCTGCGCCTCGGTCCTAAACCGGTGTGTGCGCTTGCGACTGTCACCCGGCCAGGGATTCTGTGTGCCCGCGGGTCACGCGTGTAAGACTGCGCGTGCTGGTAGCCTCCGGGGAATCCCCAGTGGGTCCCGGATCCAGGGGGCGCGGTGGCCCCGGACCCACGTGCGCACCGCGGGCGCGCGCCGCCCCGAAGTACGAGCGGCGAGTGTGAGCGTGCGCACGTGCGGCGACGGCTCCGGGCCGGTGTCGGCGGAGCGGGCCCGCGTCCCCCCGCCTCGGTGCTGATTGGCTCGGCGCCGTGACGGGGCGGCGGCGGGCGCGGGTGCCCGCGTGTGGCTGGGAGCCGGCGTGTGCGCCGGGTGTGCGCCGGCCGCCGGCTGCGGGGAGAGCGGGGAGCGCGCCGCCGCGGCCGAGCCCGAGGTGCGCGGCGCCCGCCCGCCGGCCATGGCCCCCGCCCGGGGCCGCCTGCCCCCCGCGCTCTGGGTCGTCACGGCCGCGGCGGCGGCGGTCACCTGCGTGTCCGCGGCGCGCGGCGAAGGTGAGCGGCGGCGGCGGCGGCGGCGGCAGTGGGGCGGGGCGGGGGCGGCGAGGCCGGGGGCGCGGCGCGCGCTGCCTGCGGCTCAACTTCGTTAGCCTCGACCCTGAGCTCCCGGTGAGCACGCGAGCCCTCCACCTGGGGGCAGAGGTGGCACCTGGCAGGCTGTGAGGTTAAGGGACAGAGTGCTGGGCATGGGGACCCGCGGGCTTGGGATGAGGAACGAGGCACAGGGGACTGGGGGACAGAAAGACAGGACAGGGGACGGGACCGAGGGATGCGGCGCTGGAGAGAAAACTGAGGAGCCAACACGAAGGGACAGGAGGACAGGACTGGACAGAAGACAAACGATATGGAAGGGAGAGGGGGCATGGAGAGAGGGGAGGGGACAGGGCTGGGGACAGAGGACAGAACAGGGCGGCAGTCACTAAGGAACAGAGGGACACGAGAATGGGGGAAAGGGGGACTGGAGATGGACTGGAGAGGCAAGGACCGAGAATCGCGATGGGAAAACCGGAGAACAGGATGACTTCGGGGCACACAGGAGTGAGGAGGCCGAGGATGAGGGTCTTGGGAGTGGGGTGGAAGGGGGCTGAGGGGCCAGAAGCCGGGAGAGGGCAGAAGATAGGACAGAGAGGAGCTCCCCGCCCCAGGAGAGGCGGCCTCCGGGGCACCAGAACGGAGAGTGAGGAGAGGGCTGGGCTGCACCGGGCCACCCAGGGAGCAGTGTCTTGTCTGGGTCAAACCCAGGGTGGCCCAGTCACTCAGGGGCGGGGTCGGGGGAGGCGGGGAGGATTTAGGGAGGGAGTAGGGGTGACTGAGCCTTAGGACCAAAAGTGTCCGGGAGGTGACTTCTGATGAGGAGGAGGGGCAAGGAGAGCAGAGAAGGAGCACATAGGCTTCCTACCACCACCCCATAGCCCCACTAGGCACCCCAGGTTCAGCCAGGATGCCACTGGTCCCGCTCCCCACACCCAGCCCCTGGCCTGAACCACAGCATTGCCCAGGAAGCTGGCCTCGGTGCTATGTGCAGGAAGCTGGGGCTGCTGTGGGAGTCCAGAGCTGGCTTCTCACCGGTAGCAAGGAGCACACAACCCATGCTGCTCTTCCCGGATCAGACTGCAGCTCCTCCCTCGCAGACAGCTCTGGGAGATCCCGCCCTGCCCGCAGGCACACACAGGGGCACACAGGCTTGTCAGGGTTCACACATGTAGACCGGGGCTGGTGGAGACTCAGGTCTGTGCACGGCGATCCCCATCACACCTCCACGCACAGGCACAGCAAGGCAGCCAGTGCACATGTGCACAGATTCGCACGGCCATACATGTCCAGATGCGTGACCACGCATCCATGTAGGCATAGATGTGTCACACCACATTTACCAGGAGACCTGCAAACTTACATTCATGCCCACAGAAATGCATGTGCACACTTGTAGACACGGATAAAATCATCACAGTCCTCAGTGAAAGGAGCCAGCAGGGATCGGGGGCTGTTGTAGAATGGCTGAGGGGTAAGCTGGCAGGTGGGCAGGGCAGGGCTGGTGGGTAGCGGTGAGGAGGCCCAGTTCCTTGAGTACCAGAAGAGACCTGGGTGAGAGCAGGATTAGGGCACAAGGGACCTCAGAGCCCTTGGCGCTGTGGCCTGCAAGATTGGGTGGGGGAGTGGTCAGTTTTTGGTCCAGTAGAATTCCAAGATCCACAGCAAGGCTCTGGGAACCCAACAGTGCACCCTAATTCCTTGTCTCAGTGCTGCTCTTTGGGAAGGAGCCAGTACCTTCCCAGAATCCTGGCTGTAAGTCCCAGGTCCTCTGGGGAGGTGACTTTTCCCAGGCTCCCATGCTGAGGACAGAGCATGGGCCTGGTGGGGGTATGTCCAGGAGCCGAGCTGCAGCTGGTGAAGATGCTAGGCCTGGCAAGAGGCAAGAAAGAAGTCTGGGGAGAGGGGGTACATTGCCCAAGGGCCTGCCCCACGCACAGGTTCCAGTGGGACATCCAGGGGTCCTTTGTTGCAGAGCTGGCCAGGGAGAATGTTGGAAATCAGTGAGGAGTCTGGTCTTAGCAGAGGTGACAGTGTGCAGCTTGCCCAAGTGCCCCAATGCCAGGTCACTCACAGTGGCCCTGCTGGGGTCACCATGGGCTGGGAAAGGGCCCTGCACCTCCAGAGATGCCCTGAGCCCTACCAGGCTCACAGACACTTATTGTTTCTGGGTTGCTCTATCCTCTAATTGGGGGTGATCTTCAAGGCACTGGCATGCTGACTGACATCCCCTGGCCTCCCCGAATTCTCCAGCTTCACCATCATGCGCTGTGTCCTCGGGGAATGTAAATCAATTTAAGTATTAGTCTCAGTGAAATGGAATGGGAGAAGGTGACGGTGGTGGAGAAAGAAAGAAATCGCATAATGCCTTCCACAGTCAAACAGGGACGGCTTAGGAATTATCTGTGCTGCTCAGAGTGAGAGAGGGACTCGTTTGGTCCCCCCAGCACAACCCAGGCAGACAGGCCTAGGATGCATGCCTGGGGGCATCTTTCAGATGGGGAAACTGAGGCCTGGTGGGGTTCAGCGATTTGTTTCATTGAAGGGCCCCAAGAGATCATGGCATCCTGTCCTCCCGTTTTGCAAGTGCGGGGACAAGTCCAGAGAGGGGAGTTAACAGAAGGCAGGAGACTGGCTAGTGGTAGTGACCAGACTGTCTGAATTCCCAAGGGGACCCAGGCGCAGGCCAGGCAAGCCTAAAACTAAACGCTACCTGGCCCTATAAACCTCCTGGCCGCCTACAGCTTCCCTGGAAAAACACCCCTCACTCCCACTGTGGGAGGGGCCAGGATGGGTCAGAGCGTGGGAGGGAGGGAAGGGGAAGGAAGGGACCGCGAAGGGTCTAGGAGCAATTGGAACAAGCAGCCCTGAAATCCTACAGCCCTTCCCCACACCAGTGGCATTGACGTTTGACTTATCTCTGGATTATCAGAACCCCCTTGCCGGCTGATGAACAGTCAGCCACAGATTTGGCACTGCTTCCTGGAGGAGGAAAGGGCCCAGCTGGTGGCCCCTGAGTTGGGGTTTTCCAGGGTTAAATCCTAAATGATGGGTGTTAACTGGGGCTGCTCCCTGGTAGGGGCAGGTCTGAGCTGGGCTCGTTCCATGTCAGGAGAAGGGACCCTCCAGCCCTGAGACCCACATCAGGGATGTGGCTTGGGCTTGGGGAGCCCATGGTGCCCATTGCCCACCCACTGTCCAACCTGGGCCTGCCGGTCTGGGGGAAGCTGCAGTGCGGCCCCCTCCCCCTCCCCCAGCAGCAGGAGGAGAGAGCTGCCTGACCCAGATTTCTCAACAGTGCCTGCCAGGGAGGGAGGAGGTGGGAAGCCTTCTTCTCTCCGCCTGTGCCCCTGGTGTAGGGTTGGCTCAAGGAGGGGGCACCCCTGGTGGACATTCACTCCACCCTCTGATCTCACCTGGCCCCCCAGGGACCAGGGAGGAACACAGAGCCCCTTCTTTGGCTCTGCCAACCCCTCTCCAGCCGGCATCCAGGGTCTCTGACAGTGGTTGGGAGGGTGGGTGGAAGGAAGGAGAAAATCAGCAAACAAGAGCCCTGTAACCTCAGATGTGCCTGAGGACACTTGTCTCCATCTTTGAGAGGCAGGCTCTGAGCTCCGAACATCTCAGGCGGGACACCCAGCCTCCCTGTGGGAAAGTTCCAATAGGGCCCCAGAGTTAACCATCTGTGACCTGCCCACGCCTACTGATTGGGGTGCTTGGAAGCCCCAGGACCGTTGCTTTGAGGGGAGATTCACGGAAGAGAGAGAAAAGTGAAAGGCTATGGGACTAGAGTTGAAAGCCCTGTCATACAATCATCAGCAGATTGAAAGGAAGCAGGGGCCCAGAGAGGTAAAGAATCTTACCCAAAGACACAAGGCAGGCAGAGACAGTGCTTATGTTGGGGCCCTGCTTTCTAAAGAGGTAGAGCAGATTGATCTGCATAGGTGAGCGGATGGACACAAGGACCGTGGAGAGAGGCTAGAAAGGTGGGAGGTAAAGGAAACCAGCATGGATGAGGACCAGCTATGGAGCAGGCTTTATAGATGACCTCTTTTTTTTTTTTTGCGGCACCGGGGATTGAACTCACAACCTCGCGCCTGCCAGGGCAGGCGCTTAAGGCACTGAGCCAAACTCCTGGCCCTGGTTTTTTGAGGCAGGGTCGCACTATGTAGCTCAGGCCGGTCTTGCGCTCGCGTTGTAGCCCAATCCGGCCTCGAACCCACAACGCTCCGCCTACCTCAGCCTCCCGAGTGCTGGGATTAAAGGCGTGCGCCACCACGCCCGGCTTATAGATGACCTCTTAACCTTCATCTAAACCCTTGAGTATGATTAACCCACTTTACAGGTGAGGAAACCGAGGGTCACTTGCTAATAAGTGGCTGTGTTGAGATAAGAGCTCAAGAGTGTCTCACTCCAAAGGCAAGCTCTTTTCTCTGCTTCAGTGTTGAAACTTCAGGGTCCCTGACTGTAAGGCCTCACTAGGAATAGACCTGCTGTTCAGCCCAGCACTCTACAAGCGGAGTGAACTCCCCAGAGATGCCGCTGTTCAGGCCCAACCTTCCAGGTGGGCGTTGATATATGTGGGTGCCACAACAGGTGCTTGGAGCACCCGTCCTGCCCCTCTCGAGCTCAGCTCTTTCATCCACTTAATAGAAATGGTGGTGACCCCTTCTGGCATTGTGAGGGTCACAGACTGGCATCCAGAACTCCCCTTGCAGAGCCCAGCATGTGGTAGCTGTGCGCTAGACACAGCTCTTGCCCTTCTAGAACCTGCCTCATCACTGTGCTCAGTAAGTGTAAGGCACCACCATGGGGACACAGAGGATCCTATAGCAAAGCACTGGAATGCCATTTGGTGGTCACTTAAGAGAGACAAGGGTCAGGTCATCCTCATGGCCCCAGGAGACAGGGACCACACTCAGAGGAGGAATGTGAAGGATTGCCCCACACCACACAGCTCCTGCGTGGCAGAGCCAGGATTCTGCAGCCCAGCCCAGAAGCCTGGCTCTGGGCAGCTTTATTGGGGTGGGTGGAGGAGGTGGGGCCAAGTGAGTCTCTCCCTCTCCTGGCAGCAGAGCTGGTGAGCTGCTGTGTTGGGGGCTGGGCACAGACCCATGTGGTGGCCTGGGCTGTCCCTGTGGGCTGGGAAGAGGGTCGCAGGGCCTGATGCCCTCCTGTCTCCTCTTTTACAGTGAACTTGTTGGACACATCGACCATCCATGGAGATTGGGGCTGGCTCACATATCCGGCTCACGGGGTGAGTGAGGGGATAGCATGGTACCACTGTGAGCAGAGAGGCTGCACTTCAGTCTTAACGTCAGGTAGATCCAAAGAAAGCAGAGGCCCAGAGAAGTGAAGGAATTGACCCAAGGACACATAGCAACTGGGGACAGAGTGGCTGCTTTCTTGAAAGTTCAGTGCACATTGACCCTTGGGATTGCAAAGGCATCTCTGGCTTTGGGGTCCCAGTTTGTGTCTTGGACCTGAGATGCAGGATCCTCACATCTGCGGCCTGGGCCTGCAGATTCCTGACCTGCCAAAGCCAGGCCCAGGGTCACCTGGGACAGGAAAATGGGGTCAACAGGGCCCTAGCCAGACGTGGTCTTCCTTCCAGCTGCCATGCCTTCCCCAGAAGCTGCTTGGGCCTCTCCAGGCCTGCATATCCCTCGCTGTCAGGACCACATGGGAGCATGACAGCCCCTGCCATGGATAGGCTGCCCAGGTCCCCGTGGCTCCTGTGCTCACTGAGATGCCCCTCCCACCTTCGGGAGAGAGGGCTCCAGGGAGGGGGGTGCACGCTCCACACCCTCTGCTTCTCTTTTCCAATACTGTGGCTCCTGTAGCAGAGCCCAGTGAGCTGCACCAGGGGCCCAGGCACTCTTCACTTCCCGTCCCATCTGTAGGGAGGAACAAGCGTGTGAGGACCACCTGGGGTGCTGGGGTCGGGGGATGACTCTCACCTCGGCACAGTGCTTGCACTCTGTGAACCCTCGCTGGGTAGAGGCTTCATCACTGGTCATGTTAGTGTGTGTGATGCTATTATGTCATGCACCTGTCCTCCCACCAGTGTGCTCAGAGACACACGCACACACAGCCCCATCCCCAGCACAGATGTGAGCACGTCGAGCACACTGACTTCTTTCACAGACAATTTCAGCTTCCATGGATTGAGGACAGAGGGACAGTAATGCTAGTAGCAGTAACGATTACAGTGCCAACAGTTGACACCTATGAAGGGAATCATTCTTGACTTGGGGTAATTTTCAGCTGGGCTGGAGGTCAGGACAGAGCCCTGCTCTCCTCTCTGGGGGTCTTATTAGCAGGCAGCAGTGAGCTGAGCCCCCATCATCACCCGCTGTGCATAGTGCTCTGGGGAGCCGGCAGGCCTCAGTGGGTGCTGACTGTACAGGTCCAGGAGCCAGGAGGGCACCCTCCTCTCACCATCCAGCGGGTCAGCCTGTGTGGGCCAGTCCTGCCTGAGGACAGGGACTGGACCCTGGGGCTGAGTATCTCTTCCCCTGTGAAACTCGTCTCCATGTGGCTGTCCCCAGGGACCAGGGAAAGTAGAAGAAAGGCTTTGGCAATGCAAGCCAGTGTGGCTGGTGACAGGGGCCAACCCAGCTCAGGTCTGCCCTGACTTCCTGGCTGCTGGCTGAGTTGGCGTATCTGTAGTCCCAGTGGCTATCGAGAGGCATGCTGGCCCTTGATTGGCTCTGGGTCTGTCTCACAGGGCTTAGTATTTGGCCTCAGGGTAACAAGAAGCCAGGGTGTCGTGTGGGTGGGGACCCTGCAGCACTTCTGTTTTGGACATGGTACTAGGATGACTGAATCTCCTTTTGTTTGCGAACACTAAGGCATGGTACAGAGGCCTCTCTTTTTTTTTTAGGACCTAGAACAAATAATAACAATTTAGGTTCACAGAGCTCATGACAAGGCAAGATGCCACATGTAACCCCATAGCCAAGCCTTCCAGATATTCAGGGCCCTTTTCACAGAGGCACATGCTGAGGCTCAGAACAGTGAGAAAACCTGCTCGTCACTAGCAGGCTCCAGTGACATTGAGCTGGGCCCCAGCCTGCCCTGGGTCCCTTCTCCACCTTCTAAATGCAGGTGGCAAGGCCTAATCTGTGGCCTCACTGAGGGGATGGGCCGGTCCTTCATGGCTGCAGTTTGAGGCCTAATTGAAGCCTGGTCCTTGAGCCAGGCTCATGGAACACAGGAATCCCTGTCCAGGAGGTCAGGGAGGGGCCTGTGCGTCTTGTTTCATATGCTTTCCAGGTGATTGTCCTGCCCAGCCTGCAGGAGAGTCTTTGGCCCTAGAGGTTCTGTGTGCCCCTCTGATTTTGGAGCCTGCCCAGCAGTCTGGGTTCAGAGGCCGTCCAGGGCTGATTCCAGCATCAGACGATGCCCAGACTGAAGGGCAAGGGTACTGGGCTCCAATGGCCAGCGCTGTGCTTGCTGATGCCAGTGCAATTTAGGCCAGCCACTGACCTTGCCACAAGTCCCTTTTATAGCATCATAGAACCTACAGCAGTCACCAGTGGGGTGATACACAAAAGAACCACTTTACCAATAAAAATCTGGGTCCTTGTGAGGTTAAGCCACATCTGGAGGCTGGGGCCAGAATCCATGTGCTTAGCCACACTGTGTCCCTCCCTGTTCCCAGAACCTCCACCCACCAGGTGCCTGCACCTTGCCTGACAAATCACCAGCCACTGAGGTAAGGGGCATGATTGAACCTGATCCTCACGACCTCTTGCAGCAGATGGAAGAAGCAGGTATTAGCCACCCTATTTCATAGATGAGAAACCCAAGGCTCAGGGAGGGGATGCTACCTACTCAAGTCACACAGCTAGCTTGCCAAATCCCCTTCCAGGAAGACAGAGTTGGGGGAACAGTGTGCCAGGGTCAGCTGCTGAGTCTCAAGGGGCAGCAGGGGTGGGAGTGGCCTCTTGTGTGGATCAGGCTGCCACAGGTGGTAAGCAGGGTACTTCTGCCCTTGCACCAGGCCTCAAGGAATCTGTGCAGCTCCAGGCGTCCACAGCAGCTCCCAGGGTTGGCAGGCTGGGCCAGGCCGTTGGCACTGGCGGAGAGGCTGGAGCAGACTCAGATTGAGCTGATTAATTTATCCAGGGCCCTGGCAGGAAACAGACAGGGAGCAGCTGGCAGGCTCTTTGGTGTTCCATTAATTGTGACAATGACTTTAACCCCAGATGTGGCGCACTGCTACCCGGAGGCTCTGGCTGCAGTGTGGGGTGTGGGGCAGTGCTCCTTCCTGGGTGGAGGACAGGAAGCATAACCTTGCGCAGGCAAGGTTGGTGTCCCCAGTGCCTCTTTGGATGGGAACCCCTCCCCCACCAGCCCTGGAGGCAGGTGGGTGGTCTGGGAGTCACAGCCAGTTCAGGAGCATATTTGTCCCCTGATCAAGAAGAGCCTCCCTGTGCCAGGCCTGAGCTCAGCGCTCTGCAGGCATCTCCTCCCTGCATCGTCTCAAACCTCGCAGAGGCAGGGACCCTCTTCACAGCAGTGGGCGCTGACAGTGGAGACCTCATGAGGATAAAGGGAAGGACTTGTGACAGGCAGGCAGTGTCCGTGGTATAGCTGACCCAACATCTGCCCTGGGCTCCCACTTGGGGACCTGCAGACTCAGCCCAGTGTCTGCTCCTACCAGCAGGGCAGCCAAGATGGGCTTTTCCCTCCCTACCCAGGGCAGGCCAATGGGTGGAACATGCAGGTGCCCACATCCAGGAGGCCAGGGGACCAGCTAGGTATCTTGCACTGTGAGACAGAGTGAGACTCCCTCCCCGCTCCCGGCAACACACACCACCTTCTGGCATTTTCTTTTATTCTTTTTGTTGTGCAGTTGCCCAGGCTGGGCTGAAACTCGTGATCCTGCTTTAGCATTCCAAAGCGCTGGGATTAAAGGTGTGTGCCACCACTCCTGGCTCATCTTCACCATTTTTAAGTGCACTCTTCGGTGGCATTAAATAAATTCACCATTGGCACTACCCAGCTCCAGAACTCTTTCTGTCTGCTAACATGGAAATTCTGTGCCCGTTAAACAGTAACTCCCCTTCCCCCTTCCTGCAGCCCTGGCAACCACCATTTTATTTTCTATCTCTGCAAATCTGACTAACCTAGGTACCTTATATAAGTGAAATTATACAATGTTTGTCCTTTTGTTTCTGGCTTATTTCATTTAGTATAATGTCTTCAAGTTTGGTCCACGTTGTAGTGTATATCAGAATTTCCTTTCTCTCTAAAGCCTAATAACATCTTGTTGTATGTAAAGACTGCATTTTATTTACCCATTCATCTGCTGATAGTCATTTGGGCTGCTTCCACATTCTAGCTTTTTAAAATTTTTTTAAAATTCAATTTTTTGCCGGGAATGTAGCTCAGCGGAGCAGTGCCTGCCTGGCAAGCGCAAGGCCTGGAGTTCAATTCCTGATACCAAAAAAGAAAATAGTAAAAAAAAAAATTAAATAAATAAAAGATTTTTAAAAATCAATTTTTTGCAGTGCTGGGGATCAAACCCAGGGTTTTACACGTGCCGGGCAAGGGCTGAGTCACTGAAGTACACCCCTAGCTGCACACTTCAGCAATAGTGAATAATGCTGCAGTGAACATGGATTTCCAAATACTCCTTCAAGACCCTGCCTTCAGTTCTCGGGGTGTAGACTCAGAATTGCTGGATCTGCTTGCAACGCTGGTTTTAATTTTTTTGGAGGAGCCGCCATTCTGTTTTCCACCGTGGCTGCACAGAGGCACGAGGGCTCTGCTTTCTTCACGTTCTCAACGACACTTGTTGTTTTGTTTTTGTTTTTTTCTGATATGATAGCCATCCCACTGGGCATGGAGTGGAGTCTCATCGTGGCTTTGATTTGTATTTCCCCAGTGATTCGTGGCGCTTCGCATCTTTTCACGTGTGATTGGGCCATCTGTATATCATCTTTGGAAAAATATCTGTTTGGGTCCTTTGCTCATTTTTTAATTGGACTGTTTGTATTCTGTGGTTGAGTTGTAGGAGTTTTTCAGAGTTTTTCTTTGGATTATTAATCCCTTATCAGATAAATGATTTGCAAATATTTTCTCCCAGTGCGTGAGTCACCTTTCCATTCTGCTGAGAGTGCCTGGTCTCCCTGAATTACTCACGCCCAGCCAGCAACCGGTACAGAAGCAATCACACCCAATTCCCCTGCCTCCGGGGACTCAACTGGACCCAGGAGTCCCCAGCTTTGAGTGGGGGCCAGCACTCAAAGAACAGCAGGGCAGAGCGAGTCATCAGTCAGGCAGTCACTCAGCAAGCAGTAATATAGGAGGGGCTACTGGGGGATTGGAGGTGAGGATACAGGGCACTCCACACAGTCAGGTTCATACAATACAAGATCCAGCTGGCGGCTATAATGGAAACAACTTGCCAACTTCCTTAAGCAAGTGCCCTCACCCTAGGAGTGATGGACAAGGCCACTCAGAGACACAGGTCAGGCTTTGGCATCGGACAGGCCAGAGTTCCAGTGCTAGCTAGCTGTTTCTCCCTATCTAGGCAACCTCAGACCTGCCATGCATGAGTCTGAACCTCTGTCTCCTCATCTGTACCAAGTCCTAAGTAGGCAGCTGTGAATGTGTGCCCTGTGACTTGGGGTTTGGCAGGAGGGCAGGCCCTCTCCCTTAGGGGCTGTGCTCTTTGCCCACAGTGGGACTCCATCAACGAGGTGGACGAGTCCTTCCACCCCATCCACACCTACCAGGTGTGCAACGTCATGAGCCCCAACCAGAACAACTGGCTGCGCACCAGCTGGGTGCCGCGAGACGGCGCTCGGCGGGTCTACGCCGAGATCAAGTTCACGCTGCGGGACTGCAACAGCATGCCTGGCGTGCTGGGCACCTGCAAGGAGACCTTCAACCTCTACTACCTGGAGTCCGACCGCGACCTGGGTGCCAGCACGCAGGAAAGCCAGTTCCTTAAGATCGACACCATCGCGGCTGACGAGAGCTTCACCGGCGCTGACCTGGGCGTGCGGCGGCTCAAGCTCAACACGGAGGTGCGTGGCGTGGGGCCCCTCAGCAAGCGCGGCTTCTACCTGGCCTTCCAGGACATCGGGGCCTGCCTCGCCATCCTCTCTCTCCGCATCTACTACAAGAAGTGCCCCGCCATGGTGCGCAACCTGGCGGCCTTCTCGGAGGCGGTGACCGGGGCCGACTCATCCTCGCTGGTGGAGGTGCGGGGCCAGTGCGTGCGGCACTCGGAGGAGCGGGACACGCCCAAGATGTACTGCAGCGCCGAGGGCGAGTGGCTGGTGCCCATTGGCAAGTGCGTGTGCAGCGCCGGCTACGAGGAGCGGCGGGATGCCTGTGTGGGTGAGCGCGCCCCGCGGCCGGTGGGCCCGGTCTGGGCGGGACTTCCGGGGAGGGGGCGGGGACACCATTGTCTGCCAGGGGGACGCATCTGGGAGGCGGCTCTTTGGTGCACCAGGCCAGCTGTGTGCCTCGGGGAGGGGAGGTGGGGAGAGAGAGGAGCAGAGAGAGTGGATGACGTGGGGGTCGGGCTAAGGGAATCTGTGTGATTGGGTTTGTGCCTCAGCCAGGCAGCAATACAACAGCTAACTCAGGTCAGGCATTGTTCTAGGCACTTTGCAGGTTTTAACTCATTTAATCCCGTAGGAAATAGGAACTGTTATTATCCTGGTTTTATAGATAAAGAGACTGAAGCACAGAGAGGTGAAGTAACTTGCCCAAGGTCACCAGCTAGGAAGCAGCAAAACTATGATTTCTACCCACGAAGTCTGAATATAAGGTGTGGGCTAGAAATTGCTAAAGTTCTAGGCAGTGGAGTGGAGGCACGCGGGCCAGGGCCCCGGGTGGATGTGTGTAGGTAGCGGGCACTGTGAAGGTATCAGGCCGGGACATCTAGGGGAGCAGTCTAGGCTGGGCCTGTCACTGGCCACCTAGTTCAAGCTGCTTGTGTTTTGGAGGAACTTGCCAGACCCTGTTGAGGATGTCTGAGGGCCCACATCTTGCACCAGTGTGTGCCCATGGATATACTGGGGGCGCCCATGTCGAGCCTGGGAGCAAGTGTGTGCATGGGGGAGCCCAGACCGCAGGCAATGTACGTGCTTGTGTGTGTGTGTGTGTGTGTGTGTGTGTGTGTGGTCACCAGGCATCCTGAGAGCAGGGGATCTGTGGATAGACAGCTGGCATCCAGCTGGTTCAGGGCTCAGCCTGGTTTCCCTGCCTAATCCCCTGGGGGTGGGACACATAGCCACTCATCCACCAGGCACAGGGAAGCCCCTTGGTTCCCTAGGGCAGAAAAGGTACAGGAGAGGGCATGTTCCCATGTTGGGATCAAGAGAGACTAGCATGCCTGTGATCCCAGCTCCTTAGGAGGCTGGGGAAAGAGGATTGAAAGTTGGGTCCCAGTTTGGACAACTTAGTGAGTTGGTGAGACCCTGTCTCAAAATAAAAAAAGTGCTGGGGAAGGTATGGGAAGAGAGGGAGAGAGAGAGAGAGAGAGAGAGAGAAAAGAGAGAAGGACAGCAGGGACACAGACTGTAGCCTGTCTCTAGACATCCTCTGTGAAATCTGGGACTGAGTCCCAGCAACCACTAGGAATGTCCTCCTTGCCCTTTGCTACTACCAAACAGGGCCTGGGGACTGCAGTTAGGGGAAGGGGACTTGAGCCTCCCAGCTCTACTTCTGACAGGAAGACAGATTTCCTCCGCGCTATCGGGACTGAGCAAGGCGGAGACTGACACCGTCGGGCCACACGCAGGCACTTCTGTACCCAGCCGTGGCCAGCTGGGAGTTGTCTTGCACACAGGTCTCTGTGGCCAGCTCTTCCTCGTTTCCAGACCTTCTGGCTTTCCCAGGAAACCTTCCTTCATGCTGCTGCAGGTCTTTACCTGTCCTGCACCCTAAGTCCCATAGTGCCTTCTACACGTGTGCCCGTTTCTGGACTTGTTTTGTGCTCTGTGGCTGTCTAGACCACTGGCCTCATGTGGTCTTTGTCACAGACATCCTGTCCCATCCTGTGGCACTGACCACAAACATCCCTGTCGCCTGTGCAGCTTACAGGGCGATGCCTCACACCCAGGTTCATTGACCATTTTAGCAAGCAGGTATTACAATTCCATCTTACAGGAGGGGACACTGAGGCACAAGATGTAGTACCACCTGCCTAGGTCTCACCGCAGGTGAGAGGTGGAGCTGGAACCTGCAGTCAGAGCTCTCTTGCCCTGCGCAGGTAAAGGATTTTGGCCTCATCCTGACTTGTGTCTGGCTGCTTTCCGTGCCAGAGCTGGCTCCCAATGTCCTTTTATTCTTTTTTTTTTGCGGCACCAGGGATCGAACTCACAACCTCGCGCCTGCCAGACAGGCACTTAAGCCGCTGAGCCAAACTCCCGGCCCTGATGTCCTTTTATTCTGATGGGATAATAAAGTACCTTAGTGACAGATTTCACGTGTCTGCCATGTGCAGGGCTTTTGTGAATGCTCCTATGTATTAGGTCAGTGATCCACTCTCTTGAGCATCTGCGGCCTGGGCACCAGGGATCTGGACAGGGAGTCCCTGACTCCGGGGACTTCACAGAGCTTCTTGTCCTTCCAGCTGGCTCTCAGCAAGGTGTTGTAGTCCCCATGTACACATGAGAGCTACTGCAGGCCCTCACCTTAGAGCAGCGGAGGAACCGATCCCAAGCTGTCAGGCTCCAGAGGCCAGAACTGCTTCTTGTGGCCACCAAACCCTCTTCCAAGCCCACTGTCCACACTCAGAGGTTAGTAACAGGTACAGTGTCAGACGTGACATCAGGCGGGCCAGTGTACATCTGCTCAAGGTCAGCACTACCCCAGCTCTGAGGTTGCCAGGGAGCATAAATAACCCAGTGCTTTGTTCTGTGTGCCCTGAGACCCACTGGCCTGTGGGCAGGGTGTCAGGAGCGGGCTCAGGAAGGACTGCAGGGTGGGAGATGGGTGCAGAGAGGGAAGGTGTCCTGTCCCAGGTCCACAGCACGCCAGGGGCAGGAAAGTCCTGGGCGGGAGCAGCAGAACATCCCGAGGCTGGGAGAGGCCAAGGCCAGGCCCACTTCCTGGTGCTGGCCCATTAATAAAAAAGAATAAAGAAATGCCAAGGCTGGTTTAGGGAATGGCAGCATATTTTGAATTTTGCATTTAAATCATAATACAACATAATTATGCTAGTTGCAAGATAATTACAGGTTTTATAAAATATATTAATTCATGGTACTCTGCAGGCAGAACAACTCAGGAAGGAATGCTAGTTTGAAGTCCCTTGAGGAGAGACCTTACCCAGTCCTGCTGGTGGACTTCTGTGACTGTCTGTGTCTCCGCATTTGGAAGGAACAGCACAGGCCCCAGCCCGAGGCCTGGCAACCCCACTGTGTCCCCTTCCCTGCCTCACTCGAAGCTCCAGAACCTTCCCAGTGGACAGGCTAAGGGCGGGGAGGATCGGGCCCAAGCAGGAGCTGGGGACAGCGCAGGGACCTTCCTGGCCACGTAAGACAGGCCCTCCACCCTTCCCAGAGCCGGTCTTCAGGAGTGCTCTGGAGGCCCTGGTGCTCTGAGCAGTCTGAGGGCTTCTTGTCCCTGCACCCTGAGCAGAGGTGGAGAAGGGCTGGGAGCAGGTGCCGGCTCACCCACCCCTGGGCCCTTCCTTCTAGAAACAGGAGAAGGGACCTTCAGCCAGAGCCAGGGCCATTGCCTTTCTTTCTCTTGCCTTGGGCCTCCATTCGCTCAGCTGTCCTCAGAGCCCCCCAGAAAGTATCACAGATGGAGGCAGCGAAGCCCCTGAGGAGAAAGGCCCTCATGTCGCATGGTGCTGCGGAGGCCTTGCTGAGATTGCACCAGAGAGGTAAAGTGACCAGCCCAGGGGTGCCCAGCGAGGAGTGGTTGATGGAATCTCAAATCTCCCAGCTCTGCAACCAGAAGGCTCCCCACACAGCCGGGGCCCTGACCCAGTGACCTCCACAACACCTGGCCACTCTCCTCCCATCCCATGGCTCCTCCAGAAAGGGAACAGACTCTCAGCCTCCCCGTGTGGAGCACAGTCTGAAGTCTGAAGTCCCTGTTGCCATCTTTCCCGTCACCTGGACACAGAATATAAATCACCCTCTGCGGCCCTAATCATCTTTCTATAAATATCAGAGCCTCATTTCGGAGGGGGAGCATGAACAAAGGGCTCTTTTGCCTTCCTGACTGTGTTTAAAATCTGATTTAGAATTAATTTCCTTTGGTCGTCCACCGGCGGACACCTTATTTGTCAAATCTCAAGCTCTTTGCAGGGGACAGCAGAGAGGTGGCCAGGGCCACGGGCAGCTGTCGGCCTGACAGGCGGCCTGGGCAAGGTGCCCTCAGCAGGGGCAGGAGCCCCTCCTGGCCCAGGGCCCGGTGTGTGGGCCACACAGACTCCGGAAGCATCGTGGGTTGGCGGCAGGGCCAGGCCCCGGCCCAGAGCTATTCCATCTGTCTTAGCCTTGAATTCCCAGCCCAACCACCAGGTCTCCGGGCTCCCTGAGGCCTGGTGATTAATATTCTTATTAAAGATTATTTTATTTTCATTGCGTGGATTAATCTGGCCTTGACACAGTATAGCCATATGGGTATTAGCTGAGCGTGTGGGAACCGCCGACTGGCGGGCGACAGAATGAAACAGCCACCTCTAAGCTCCGGGGAGGACACTGCAAGGCTGGTGGGCGGAGAGGTGGCAGCAGTGTCCCGGCTTGGCTTTGTGTCCTGGCTCAGTTGAACCCGGGAACCATGCAAGGCGCTGAAGCTCCCGGAAGCAGCGTCCTCTTCTGCCGGGCACTGCCCCAGCCCGGGGCCACATGTCCTCCCTCCCGGGCCCCCTTGGGGTGGGGGGAGGTGCCACAAAACCGGGGCACATTTTCCCCACCCCGGCAGCTGCTTAGCCCCTTCTAGCTCCTCAGCCCCCATCTCCAAAACCATGTAGAGGGTTGCTGTTTCTTCTGATTCCACATTTTCTCTCGAATTTGTAGAATTTTAGAAATTAACCCAGCTTTGGCTATTACAATAAAGAGAGATGGTCAGTGTCAGAAGAAGAAATGCTGTGATGTTTTCAAATCAAACTCTCTGGCACTGTGGCTTCCTGGGTGGGATTTTGTACTAGAAGTGCAGTAAGCTTCCTGCTGTCCCTGCTGGGAAGGACTTCAGTCCCGAGTGCAGCTGGGTGTTGCCTCACTGGGTGGAACTGCCTGGGGCCCTGGGGTCTCTCTCTGCGCAGAGCGGACAGTGATGGGGTCCACTCATTCGGAAAACTCCGACAGCAGCAAGCAGTGTCTGCTCTGAGCAGCCTGTGTCAGGCGCTAGGGACTTGGAAATGAGCAAGGGCCCGCCCCCAAGGATTCCTAGTCCAGGAGGAGAGTGAGACACACAGATAGAAAGTGCCGCTGTGGTGTCACAGATACAGTAGGGGCTGCAGCACAAGGAGGGTCGTGGTGGCTTCAGGGTGTGTATGTTTAGTGCATGAGTGTGTGTGTGTAGGTGCATAGGTGTTCATGTGTGTGTCATGGAGAGGCCCAGGAATACTGCAATGAAGGGATGGCTAAAAGTAATATTGAAAGAGGAATTCAACATGTGGACAAAAGTGAAATGCCATTTTAGGAAGAAAGCATGGCACATGCAAAGGTCCTGAGGCAGGAAGCATCGGGCTGCCAGTGGTTTAGTTAGGGCTAAGGATGGGGGTGAAGGAGGCTGCAAATAGGTTTTGTGACAGCTGGGAGGGCTTCAGGTGACAGGTTTTCTTGTTAGGCAGGAAGTCCCTGAAGGGTTGAGCAAACAAGGGACAGAGCAAGGTGCGCATCTTAGAGATTCCTTCAGCCTAAGGCGTCTCCACTCCCTGTGTGGCTGGCTTGTTCCTATTCTGCAGGCTACAACTCAGCCTCCCCTTCCTCTCTGGGTTGGTAGCTCCTCCAGGCATCTTCTGTTTCCCTGCTGGACACAATTGCAGCTTCATTAGCTGGGTGTGGAGGCCCCGTGACTCCTGTTCAGGGATGTGTCTCAGTGCCCAGAGCAGCCTGGTCCTGGGCCGAGCTCCTAATAGTAGTGGAGCACGTGACTGATCTTGCTGGTGAGCTGGGAGGGGTGAGGCAGGGAGAGCGGAGGCTGCAGTCATCATCCAGGTGAGAGAGGAAGCAGGCGACAGGGGCTGGAGAGAGGTCACTGGTGGCAGTGAGGTGACAGCGATGGTGTGGGTCTGGCAGGGGAGAAGCCTGTGTCCCATCCGGTCAGCTCACCTGAGGAGCCTGGCCTTGGCCCTGGCCCTTCTCACTTGGTGCCAGGGTGGGAATCTGTACTGAGGGCGTGGTTCTGGGTCTGCTCTGGTTTGGGGATCAGGGGTCTTGCGCACACGTCTCTTTTCCAGTCACATCCCCTATGTAACTTTTACATCTCACCCAGGGTTTTGGTTCCTCTGATTCTCAGCTGCCTGATGCCACCCTCAAGGACATATATCCCATGCAGGACAGAATCCGAGGCTGGACATGGTTGGGGGAAGGCCTGTTGTAGGAGGGGTTGGGGAATTTGGAGAAGCTCACTGCCCACTCTGGGGTTACGACTTAGGTGTCAGGGCCCCAGTTCAGCTCTGCTCTCAACGTGCTGTGCAGCTCTGTGTAAGTCAGAGACCCTCTCTGTACTTCAGTCCATCCATCTGCAAATGTGGGTAAGCATGGGTGATGCTGAAGAAAGATCCGCACATCCGTCCCTCTGGGGGTCCCAGGGAGCGCTGTCCCGTGGCCTGCCGAGGTGGCCTGGCCTGCTCACCTGCAGCTGCCTTCTCTCCCACAGCCTGTGAGCTGGGCTTCTATAAATCAGCCCCTGGGGACCAGCTGTGTGCCCGCTGTCCCCTACACAGCCACTCTGCAGCCCCTGCTGCCCAGACCTGCCGCTGTGACCTCAGCTACTACCGTGCAGCCCTGGACCCGCCATCCGCAGCCTGCACCCGTAAGTACTCCCCAGGCCCCAGCACCCTGGAGCCATGGCCTGGGCTGGCACCCACACCAGGTCCCAGTGCTCTGTGGATAGGGCAGGGCAGGGTGCTGTGGGGCCAGAGCAGGGTCTGGGGTTGGCAGCACTGTGACTCCTTTACAGTGGCCGTGACTATGCTGCAGCCTGTTGTCATGTGTCACCTGCTGTCTCTCTAGGAAAATCTTTCCATCCCTCCCTTGGTTTCTCCTTGCCAACCTAGAGGGCCAATGTCTTCCCAGCACAGGGCAGCTTGGTCATCTTCTGCTCCTGATACCCTGGTGACTGGGAAGAGGCCGGGTTTTGACCTGTGGGTGCAGGTGACTCAGCAGCACCCTGTCGCCATCATCCGAGATGGGCCATTGGAGCTGTTGTGTGCCGGGTGCCGCCTGTGTGTGTGGTGCGTGCCTGAGTGTGTGCAAGCAGTGTGTGTGTGAGATTCTGTGTGTGCTCCAGGATACTACAGGGATGGTGTGACTGTGTCAAGTGAAGACCTCTGCACGGTGTTTGCACACCTGAGTGTGGGTGTGCAGTGTGCTCATGTCAAGGATTCTTGGGGGCGTGCGTGCATGTACATTAGGGTACCTGAAGAGGACTCGGATGCTCCAGCAAGTGTCTAGTGAGTTCAGCAGGTACTGAGTGCATATGGCTCCTCTATCCTGTCCTCACCCTGCCCCACAGTGGCTGCTCAGAGCCCACCCTGGCCTGGAGCTACAGCCCAGAAAAGCACCGCAGTTAGCTATGCTTGCTCTGCAGCCTTGGCCCCTCCCCCATCGCCACCTAGCCCCAGGGCCCCCTGCACAGTCCTGTGAGGCACAGGTGCATTCACACCTTGGTGTGCCAGGCACACACCTGTGCCCTCCCGCCCTCCACTGCCAGACCTGTGCAGTGTCCCCACGCAGGACCTGTCAGGCAGAAAAGAGCTGCATGATAGGGTGACAGCATGGGCTCCTCAGGCAAGGTGAGCCCGGCTCTCAGTGGTGGGCACTTGTGCACAGCTGGCTGGACTCTAGTCTCTTTCCAAACCCTGTAATTCAGTGCCTTCAGAGCCTAAAAATCCTGAGACAGTAAAAGCCTGGGCTTTTAATATTCCACACCCTCCCGATTGCAAACTTGTCTTCTCTGCAGAATGTTAGCGTCTGTGATTCTGAGATCCTGCAGTTCTGGTTTCTGAAGACCTCACATTCCCTGCCTAGGAATCTGAGAGTTAGGATGCTGAGGTCTGGGCTCCCCATCACCCCCAAGTCTTCTCAGCTCCCCCCACCAGGACCTACTCTGGCCTCACCCCATGCTCTGCCCAACCAGATGGCTGCCTCTCTCTGTCCAAGGTCTTTGTGCAGCCCAGATTGGAGCCCCATGCCGGGGGTTGGGGAGAGGCCGCTTGGCATACACAGCCGTGGGGGGACCCATGGGGGACTTCCTGGGCTCCATTTTATTCCATGACAAGTGCTTAGTGGCAGTTTACATTAAATCCAGCACAGAAGGTAAGGGGATGCACATGGGCGCAAACAGCCAGGAAAGCGGGCTGCTCTGAGCACCCCAGACTGGGACTCCCTCCAGCTCTGCGTGAAAGCTTTGGGTCCTGCTTGGTGCAGGAGCTTCAGTTCCCGGACCCAGACCCTGACACCAGTCTGATGGCAGAAACACAGCCTCTGTCCTCGGGGAGCTTCTAAAGGACAGAGCAGATGTGACTTTATTCTTAAGGAGCCCTGTGTGTGACGGTGCCCTTCCTGTGGGGAACTTCTGGTCTGAGTACCAGGAGAGTTCTCTGGTAGAGAGACTGGCCAAGCCCAAAGTAACACCTTCTACCCCTCTGTCATCCTCTGTCCCCCAGGCCCACCTTCAGCACCAGTGAACCTGATCTCTAGTGTGAATGGGACTTCTGTGACCCTGGAGTGGACCCCTCCCCTGGACCCAGGTGGCCGCAGTGACATCACCTACAACGCTGTGTGCCGCCGCTGCCCATGGACGCTGAGCCACTGTGAGGCGTGCGGGAGTGGCACCCGCTTCGTGCCACAGCAGAAGAGCCTGGTGCAAGCCAGCCTGCTGGTGGCTAACCTGCTGGCCCACACCAACTACTCCTTCTGGATTGAGGCTGTCAATGGTGTGTCTGACCAGAGCCCCGAGCCCCACCAGGCTGCCGTGGTCAACATCACTACGAACCAGGCAGGTATGTGGAGATGCTCCATCCTCAGCCTCCCAGGCCCAGGATCAGGGTGATATGTGGTCTTGCGTGGGCTTGGGGCAAGCAGCTGCCCCTTCTGGGCCCTGCCTTCCCCACCAGGATCCAGAGCTAGGAGCACATCATGCCCTTAGGAAAGTAAAACATGAGCTGGACATGGTGGTGCACACCTGTAATCCCAGCACTCGGAGGGAGGCTGAGGCAGAGAGATCATAAGTTCAAGTCTAGCCTGGGGTACTTAGGGCCTTAACCAGACCCTGTCTCAAAATTAAAAGCAAACAAAAAGGGTTAGGGATGTGGCTCAGTGTGAAGGTCCTAGGTTGAATTCCCAGTATGGTCAAACAACAACAACAACAAAAACCAAAAACACCTGTTCCCTAAGTGGGAGGAATATAGAGCACAGGGCAGTTCATGAAGCCTCCAGAAGCCTGACTTCTAGAACTTTCCCTGTTTTTCCCCAAGTGCAATGAGAAAAATAGTACCTGCCTTCTGTACTGTTGTGAGGCTTAAGAGAGGACTAGAAACACTTAGTCCAGCACCTGGCCCATGGTCCATGCTCAAAAATGTCAGCAAAAAATAAAATCACTTTGATGGTCATTTTCCAGCATGGTTGCCCCTGGGATGGCTTTGGTCGCACTGGTTTGGCTCTCAGCCATATCTGCTGCTAGCTGGTCACTGGGCGGAATTCAGCCCCTGGAAGCTCTTGCTTTCTAAACTCTGATGGGTCCTTCCTGTTAGGTGACAACTTGATCCCTGCGAACAGCTGAGGACCCCTCAGGCTCCTCCCAGCTCTACAGAGTCCCACTTGGACACTGAGGGAGAAGCTGCCCGGTGTTGTCCACACTGGAAGTAGCAGTGAACACTCACATCCAGGTCTTCCCCATTCCCAGTGAAGCAGCCTCCTCTCTGAATCCAGGCTGCCCCTCCTGACTCCCCAGCTTCTCCCACTATCTCAGTCACTTTCTTTGTCACTGGGGCACAACACCCACAGTTTAAAGGAGGAGAGGTTTATTGTGGCACACATCTTTAGTCCAGCTGTCCACTGGGTCCCAAGTGGGACAGCACGGCAGGGGGCACAGTGGAGGAAAACTGCTCATGCAGCCAGGAAGCAGAGAGGAGAGACCCTTCCAGGTCACACCCCCAGCCACCCGCCTCTAGCCAGGCCCTGTCTCTTACCAGCAAGTCAGACTGGCACCCCATAAGTCAGTCATCTTCCCAAAGCCACACCTCTGAGTGCATGCGGCTTTGGGGGATATTCTCGATATAAGCAGTAATACCTGCCCCTGAGATCCTTCCACTAACAGCTATGTGGGGTTTAGCTCTGTGCCAGGTTGCCAGCACTGCAGTGAGACACAGACCTGCATGCCTGGTGCTCAGAGCCCTGCTCCTGCTGCCTGGCCACAGGGCCATTGAGAAAGGTGGCTGGTAGACAGGGCAGAAGGAAGAACAGAACCCAGCAGCACTAGCATCCAGCATGCCCCTTCAAACAAGGACAGCCACAGTCCCCTTGAACCTTGCTCCTTTCCTGCCCCCCAACCCTTCCTCTTCCCTGAGAACCTCCAGGAAGAGGCAGCTCTGCTGTGCCTGCTGCACCAGCTTCCTCCTTCGTGGTCCCTCTGGCAACAGCCCTGCCAGGCGCCTCTCCTCACCCACACTCAGCACCCTGGGCACATGCAGTGGGTGCGTCTCTCCCGTTTCTTGCCTCCTGCTCAGTGCTCCTTCCTCTCGCTTTCATGTGCCCACTACACCCTCTTTCCACCTCCCTCTCTGGCCTATCCAACTCCATCTGCCAGCCCCGCTTCTTCTCGACCAGCCTGCAAGGGCTGGGGTCCCCAGGCATGTCCTGACCCTCCTCCCCTCCCATGTGCCCAGAGCTCTCGCTGTGAAATGATCCCACCTTCATACAAACAGCCCCAGCTTCGCTCACCCGGGCAGCCCTGTCCGGGGGACCCACGTGCACACTCCTGTCTCCACTCCAATGAGCGACACAGAAACCCCGCCCCACCTCGCTCCTCCCACAGGGCCTGGTCTTAGGTCAGGGCACCACTGGTCATCGGGCTACTCAAGCCCCACAGCCAGATTCTGGTCTTTGACTCTCAATGCCACATCACCCCCGCAGGTGTCAGTGGGTCTCCTTCACAGCAGTCACCTCCACTCCACGCTCAGCTCTTTCTCGTCCACGCCCCTCTCATGTGTTGGCCCGGACCATTCATGAGCCCCTCCGCCTCATCCCCTGAACGGGTCTGACACATGCCACATCTTGAGTAAACTTTAAACATACAAAGGAAGCCGGACACAGCTATTCAGGAAGCTGAGGCAGGAGAACTGCAATTGGAGACCATCCTGGCTCTCCAGGGGCAATTTAATGACCCAGTCTTAAAGATTTTTAGAAAGGGCTGGGGATATAGCTCAGCTAGAGCCCTTGTCCAGCATGTGCAAGGCCCTGGACTCTTCAGTGGCTTCAGACTGAGGGCACATTCACTTTGCCATGTGGGTTCATCTGCCCCAACTTTTGCCCTAGCTCACTCCTTTCCAGCGACACTGGTCGTGAACGCTGAACCCTCCCTGCCACAGGACTTTGACCTTGTTTCTCCTGGGCTGGGAATCAGTCTCTTCCATCCTCACTGTAATAGTGATTGGCCCACGTGTAACCCAGAGACAGCCGGTGACTTAACTGGGGTCCCTGCTAGTGAGAGAGGGAGCCCAGTTGTGAGCCCACACCCGCTCCCAGGCAGGCCAGTTCCATTGTACCACAGGCCTCCAACACAGTTCCGCAGTTGCTTCTTAATTTTCCCAGTCTAGTCAGCCAGCGGAATTTATCTGGCACCTACTGTGCTCAGTCCCTGCCTTCAGGAACTCCCAGGCATGCTGGGGAGACAGGACAGGGAGGAACTGGCCAGGTAGGGCAGGGTGACAAGGGAGTGTGGGGCCGAGTCGGAGGAGCGGGGGAGGCGTGAGGGACAGGGCAGGACAGGGCCGCAGCTGGTGGGCAGTTCCTTCAGCCTGACCTGGGCAAACTCTGTATGCGGCACCTCCCTTCGGGAAAACAGGTAGGGGCGGAGGAGCTGGGGGCGAGCTGGGGGAGCTGCTGTGACCCGGAGAATCCTTGAGCTCAGGCGGGAGAAATCCAGAGCGCCTACTCCAGCCAGGCCCGGCGAGGGGCGCTCTCGGGCAGCCAGGCCTGACCAGATCAAGCCCACCGCGCATCCCAGACGCGGACCAGCTGTGCAGCCCTGGGACTGACCCAGCCCCTGGCCGTGTGGCGGAGACAGGGGCACTCCAGGCAGGGGTGGTCAGCAAAAGGGATCCTGGGAGGTGGGGACGGAGAAAGGGCCTGGGCAGAGCCCCCCACCCACCGGCCGCGGCTCCCCAGCCCCGTCGCAGGTGGTGGCCATCAGGCAGGAGCGCGCCGGGCAGACCAGCGTGTCGCTGCTGTGGCAGGAGCCCGAGCAGCCCAACGGGATCATCCTGGAGTACGAGATCAAGTACTACGAGAAGGTAGCGGGCGGCCGGGGCGGGCGGGCGGCGGGGCGGGGCCTAGCTGACCACGCCCCTTCCGCAGGACAAGGAGACGCAGAGCTACTCCACGCTCAAGGCGGTCACCACGCGGGCCACCGTGTCGGGGCTCAAGCCGGGCACGCGCTATGTGTTCCAGGTGCGAGCGCGCACCTCGGCGGGCTGCGGTCGCTTCAGCCAGGCCATGGAGGTGGAGACCGGGAAACCCCGTGAGTGCAGGGGGCGGGGCGGAGGAAGGGGCGGTGCCACGCAGGAGTCCTGCCCCGAAGGGAGCTGCTGTCCGCGCTTTTACAAGGGGGGAAATCGAGGCTCAGAGAAGCACAGGTGCTTGCCTGAGGCCACACAGAAGGCAACAGTTCCATCCACCTGCTGGATTTTCCAAAGCATCACTGAGCAGTGCAAGCCTGTGATGTCCCTGCCAGGGGCAGGGGACCCCTGAAAAAGGTCCCAGAGGCGACTCTGAGATGGTGCTGCCCGCATTCCTAGTTGAGGAGGAGGTGAAGGTCAAAGCAGTTTGTCCAAGGTCACAGAGGGCAGTAGAACTTGGCAGGTCTGGGGTTCCAATTCCCAGTGCTTCTGTAGCAGCCTGCTGCCAGCCCCAGGAGTTCACGGATGTGATCTGGGGCCAGCAGCATCAGGTTGCCAGAAATGCTTGTTCTCAGGGCCCCACCCCCTCTGTGTCAGGAGCCCTGGTAATGGGGGCTCCGCGTTGGCTTTGTACATCCCTCAGGGTGGCTCTGAGGCGTTGGATCTGGGAAACGCTGGCTCAGAGGCTTGCCCCTCCCCCATCGTGCCCTCCGGCCTCCTGTCACTCCCCTGGTCCCTGGGGGTCTCAAAAGGTCTGACCCTAACCACCCTGAGAGTGGACGTGGAAATCCTGGCCCTTCTGTCCCACTTACTAAGTAGCCTGGAAGAAGTTCCTCAAGTTCTCTGAGCCTTGGTTTTCCCATCTGAAAATGCTGCTCCTGCTGGGCTGTCCCGGCAGGGCTGTGGAGGGTAAGCCAGGCTTGGGTGTGCAGCGCTCAGCACGCTCCCTCTTGGGTCTGTGAGAGTGACAGGCAGGACAGGTGTTTGGGGCTCATCTGTATTCTGTTCAGAGAGGTGAAGTGACTCTGCCCAGCTTGCACAGCTCCGGGAGCAGTGGCTCCAGCACTGGAAAGCCAGGCAGCCCCAGGCAGCAGGAATTGAGGGGGAAACTGAAAAGGGGTGGGTGGGGGCAGAAGACTAGATCTTGGCTACAGAGGCTGCCCACTGGGCCCCTGGGTGCCTGTGTAGGCTGGGAGGGCTGCTGGGTGCTGGGGCCTGAGCAGCCCCCACCCCCACCCCCTGACCTCTCAGGGCCCCGCTATGACACCCGGACCATCGTCTGGATCTGCCTGACGCTCATCACAGGCCTAGTTGTACTTCTTCTCCTACTCATCTGCAAAAAGAGGTACGTGGTCCTAGCCCCCAACCCCTCTTCTCAGGTGCTGTGCCTCCTGCCTATCCCCACCCCCGTCACTTCCAAACACTTGATCTTCTTTAATCTCAGCGATACTCCAGCGAGGCAGAGATTATCTGGTTTCATTTTCCAGGGGAGTAAATTGGGGACCAGAAAGGTTAAACTTGTGGAAGTCACATAGCAGATAGACACCAGAGCTGGGACATGAACCCAAGCCTGTCAAACTGGGACCATGCTCTCAGTCCCCGTCTCCTCTCCCACTCTGTTCCAGAGGAAGGTGGAGGTGGGATAGTGATGAATGGGCTTAGGATCTCAGGCAGTAGGGATCAGAAGGACCATGGAATGGGTGGAGAAACCAAGGCCAGGGAGGGGAAGGGGTTTGCCAAAGCCACGCAGTGGAGTGAAGTTGGGGTCGGTTCCATGTCTGTTGGGGCTTTGCTGTCAGGGTCAGTGGTACTTGAGGGTGTTGAATAGACTGTAGACTGCTTTGTGACTGTCACAGCTGTCACAGTTCAGCTGGGCGGGATGAGGTCTGGAAGGTGGAGATTCTCCCATGCAGATTTCATGAGGGGCAGGAGCTGGCCTATCAGGGGAGGAGGATCAAAGAGAGAAGCCCTGACATGTCCCCTGCTGTGACCGTCCCCACAGGCACTGTGGCTACAGCAAGGCCTTCCAGGACTCTGATGAGGAGAAGATGCACTACCAGAGCGGGCAGGGTGCGTGCACGGCCCAGGCCTGGGGTGTGGGGTGTCCAGGGGCCCCAGAGCAGGGCCAATAGCCCAGGTCAGGAGGGGATGGGTGCCCACGGGAAAGGCCAGGCCTTGGAGAGAGATACCAAGTGTCACAGAGACCTGGCCGCAGAGGTCCAGTCTGCTCCCCTGGGTGACTCCCATACCCCCTCGAGGATGCAAGAGGCCTCTCCCACCAGAGAAGAGTGCACCTGTGTACCCACACACTTTGCATGGGGCTTCAGGGGGTTCGTACACAAATAGGGGAATACCCTGGGCCCCCACTTCTGTGCCCATTAGGATTAGTACTGATTCTCACTGGGCGGGATGCAGGCTCCAAATCCTTCTACCAGTCTTCCAGGAAATCACTGGCAGTCTGATTTAGCATCTGTGGTAAAACCCCTGTTTTTGGCCATGTCCCTACCCAGAGCAGGTTAGAAAACTCTCAAGGATGCTAGAAATGACCCTGGAAAACAACAGACACACAGCAACCCAGACCCCAGAGCTATTCCGTAGAGACCCCATTTTCACTTGGCACACATTGGTGGGGCACCTATTGTTTGCCATCATATCCAGGGGTTCCCAGAGACACCCTTCACCCCAGCCCAGACTCACCTCAGGCCCAGGGCATGCTGGGAGAGAGAAATCCCTCCTGGACCCACTGACAGCCCTTCTCCCCTGGCTCCTCAGCACCCCCACCTGTCTTCCTGCCTCTGCACCACCCCCCGGGGAAGTTGCCAGAGCCCCAGTTCTATGCAGAACCCCACACCTACGAGGAGCCGGGCCGGGCGGGCCAGGGTTTCACCCGAGAGATTGAGGCCTCCAGGATCCACATTGAGAAAATCATTGGTTCAGGTAAGCCTGGGGGATTGAGGGGGGCCCAGGAGGGAGAGAGAAACTGAGGGTGAGTGGCTGGGGAGAGCAGCAGGGGCCCACTGCCCTCTCCCACCTGTCCCTCTTGGGGTCTCCAGGGGAGTCTGGAGAAGTCTGCTATGGGCGGCTGCGAGTGCCGGGGCAGCAGGACGTGCCTGTGGCCATCAAGGCCCTCAAAGCTGGCTACACAGAGAGGCAGAGGCGGGATTTCCTGAGTGAGGCGTCCATCATGGGCCAATTCGACCACCCCAATATCATCCGTCTGGAGGGTGTCGTCACCCGTGGTAAGTCCCGGATAAGGGCAGCCTCACCCTGCAGGGGCCCTTCTGGACCGACAGAGCTCTGAGTCCACCTCTGGGCCTTCTGTCCTGCCCTTGTCCCCTTGGCTCAGGCCCTTGGATGACCCTGCTGGGACTCCTAGGTCAGACTCCTAGGCTCCCTGGCACACTCAGTGCCAACCCAGCTCCCGGGGTGGGGCATGTTCCTGGGCCTCTGATCAGCAACCCTGTCCCCTGCCAAAAGCCACCATCTCCCCTCCCCATCCAGGCCGCTTGGCGATGATCGTGACCGAGTACATGGAGAATGGCTCTCTGGACGCCTTCCTGAGGGTGCGTGTCCAGGCCTCACTGCCTGCATGGACCAGACTGGGGGTAGGGAGTCCAGGCTGGGTGATGGGTGATGGCATACCCGTCACCCCAGGAGCAGGGGGAGACAGGGACAAGGAAGGGTCTTTGGGGCCAGCTAGTCAAATGCCTTTCAGCCCCCACCATCAAAGTCCTGCTGCTCCAGGGGGTCCCCCCACCAGGCCAACAGGGGCATCTGTGGGGGTCTGGTGCTGCCTACACCACCACCTTGAAAGAGGTGACTGGATTCACACCTCCTGCCCTGCCACGTGTCCGCTGGGTGCTGTGAGGCCTCTGTTTTCCTGCAAAACGGAGGCCATGGCTGCCCCACCTGCCTCACAGCGCTGCCGAGAGTGCACAGGGGACCCTTGAACTGCAGGTGCCTCTGTAAGCAGCGAAGTACTACGCACCACTGCAAAGAGCTGCCTCCATTCTCAAGTGTCACACATGCGAGCAGGACACCTGCCCTGGGGCCAGTCCCTCACTGGGCCTGCCTGAAGCCCATGACATGCCGTGGCATGCCCCTTTGCAGATCCACGATGGACAGTTCACCATCATGCAGCTGGTGGGCATGCTCAGAGGAGTGGGTGCCGGCATGCGCTACCTCTCAGACCTGGGCTACATCCACCGAGACCTGGCCGCCCGCAATGTCCTGGTTGATGGCAACCTGGTCTGCAAGGTGTCCGACTTTGGGCTCTCCCGGGTGCTGGAGGATGACCCCAACGCCGCCTACACCACCACGGTGCGTGGCCCGCACACTGCCCCAAGAGTAAGATGGCATGGGGGGGCTCTCCCAGGGATCCACCATCCCCCCACACCTGAGGGCAGCAGCTTCAGGGGCACCTGTAGCCTGCGTGAGTCCTGCCTCTGGGACTCTCACTCTCCCGGACATGGGGCAGCCTGCCCTCCCTTCCTCAGTCACCAGCTGCCTGGGGAAGCACAAGGCTGTTTCCGACTGTCACTTCCTCCAGATCACACACAGATTCCACATCTGTCTCTAAAAGCAGCTGTATTCCCATATGTTCTGTGGAGATAAGGGCTTCTCTTACTGTACCTTGGGGTTACCTTAAGCAGGAGACTGGTACAGCTTGTCCCTTAGCTCTCTCTCACCGGGCCTCTAAATCAGGTTTCCCCAGAGAAAAGAGGCTGGGACCAAAGAAATAAAGAGGAGAGAGAGGAGAGAGGAGGAGTTAAAAGATGGCCAGGCCTGTTCTCTGCACTCCCTCATGGTTCAGACCTTGACCTGTTGACTGGCATTTATTGAGCATCTACTGTGTGCCAGGCACTGTGCTCTGAGAGTTGGGTCTCCCCTGCAGACAGGTGTTTCCAGAAAGTGGGGGCCATGTCTCCTCCACTGGACTGAGAGATCCCCTGACTCGGGATGGGGGAGGAGCCCAGATTCCACTGCTCAAGCCTTCTTTGTCCATCGCAGGGTGGGAAGATCCCCATCCGCTGGACGGCTCCAGAGGCCATCGCCTTCCGGACTTTCTCCTCAGCCAGCGATGTGTGGAGTTTTGGCGTGGTCATGTGGGAGGTGCTGGCCTACGGCGAGAGGCCCTACTGGAACATGACCAACCGGGACGTGAGTGCGCGAGCTGGGCTGGCAGTGCACCCGGGGTCCCGGTGGGATGTGTCGCCTGAGCCAAGTGCTGTTCTCGCTGCAGGTCATCAGCTCTGTGGAGGAGGGGTACCGGCTGCCCGCACCCATGGGCTGCCCCCGAGCCCTGCACCAGCTCATGCTCGACTGTTGGCACAAAGACCGGGCCCAGCGGCCCCGCTTCTCCCACATCGTCAGCGTCCTGGATGCACTGATTCGCAGCCCTGAGAGTCTCAGAGCCACGGCCACGGCCAGCAGGTGCCTTGCCCCCTGCCCCCAGCACTGGTGCGGGCCAGTGGCAGACCCCAGCATTGGCCTGGCCTGGGCTCAACCCCCACCCCCACCCACCCTGGGATCCAGCCTTGAGAACCCTCTGCGCACTGCTGAGCTGGGAGGGAGGCTGAGGGTCACCAGTGCTGGGTCCCCAAGGGAGACCTCAGTCCCAGCAGGCCACTAACACAGGGCCCTGTGCATCAGGTGCCCACCCCCTGCCTTCGCCAGGAGCTGCTTTGATCTCCGAGGGGGCGGGGGTGGCGGCGGGGGCCTCACCGTGGGGGACTGGCTGGACTCCATCCGCATGGGCCGGTACCGAGACCACTTCGCTGCCGGCGGTTACTCCTCCCTGGGCATGGTGCTGCGCATGGATGCTCAGTGAGTGAAGGGTGCTGGTGGGGGGTGGGGGGTAGTTCCTGAGGGGGGGGTAGGGACAGGGCAGGGGCAGGGCCACAGAAGGGCAATTCCAGGGGACAGGCATGGGCTGTCTTCCTGGCCCCAGACCTCCCGGGTCAGCCTGGTCAGCACCTCACTTCCTCCGCAGGGACGTGCGTGCCCTGGGCATCACTCTCATGGGCCACCAGAAGAAGATCCTGGGCAGCATCCAGACCATGAGGGCCCAGCTGACCAGCACCCAGGGGCCCCGCCGGCACCTCTAACTCGGGCTTAAGGTCATGCCGGTTATCGGAAGACCAGGTCAGCGGCGGTCAGAACAGCCCCGGATCACTGCCTGGCCTGCTCTCAGGAGCTGGGGAGGCGAAGGCTCTGCTGCAGTACCTGGAGTCACAAGTGTCCCGCACCTGGACTGGGCCTTTGGTGCTGAGCATGGCCAAGACAGCTGCCCTCTGGGGCAGAGGGCTTCCTTTCTGCTGGAGCCTGGGGCCTCGACTCACAGAGTCCAACAGAGATGTCGCACTGCCTCGTGTGTGCGTGTGCGTGTGTGTATATGAGTGTGCTGTGGGGGTGCGCTCTCACAAAGTTGCAGGGGGCCACGTGGACAATGTGTGATCACCTGTGTGTCCACAGCCAGGTCCCAGCATGCTGTGCGAGTGTTAGGATGTGTGTGCTTGCCCGTTGGGGCTGGGGCCACACGTGTGTGACTGTGGCGATGCATCATGAATCAGGAATTCATTCGTGTGAGCGAGGAACTCAGTGTGGCACTGCCCAGGTCCCAGCACCCCTGGGGACTGAGCAGAGGCTCTTGCCCCTACCCCCCACCATGTCCGGAGGTTGGAACCAGGGGCTGCTTCTGAACCACACCAGCACTGGGCCCTCCCTGGTCCCTGCCTAGGCGAGCCCATCCCCGGCTGTATCTCAGGTCCGGGGCCTCCCTCCAGCTGGGGGGCCACCTGCAGCTTCCACCTGGCTCCCACTGCTGCTCAACAGGAAAACAGGGTTCCTGGCCAGTCCCTCTGGCCACCTTTCTCATAGGCATCAGGGCAGAGCACTCAAGACGCCCTTGGCTGGACTTTGGCTGCCTGGCAGGAGCCAAGGGGCTGTTGACTCCCGTCTGGTTCTGGTGCCCCCTCCAGCACCCAGCTCTCTTCCCATGGAAGCCCCTTTGCCAACATCTCACTGCCCAGCCCCACCCCAGCCCTGCTCCATCCTGCCCCAGGGTCAGGGAATATAAGATCCTAACCACCCCCCTCCTGTACCATGTGAGAAGACCAAGGCCTGGAGAGGGGTAACCTTATCCAAGGTCACATGGCAACCGAGTTTCAGAGTTGGAGACTCCTGCCTCTCAGCCCAGGACTCGGTTTCCCCATTCATCTCCCCAGGCAGCCAGCTGTGGTGGGAGGGAGGGGCCTGGGAAGCACCTCCCCTCCGACAGACCCTCCCCCTTACGGCCCACCAGGGTATGTAAATATCTCTTTTCTACCATGTCAGAATATTTTTTTTCCTCACTCCTGACAATGCAAAAATGGTCTTCAAAGCACATAAAAAGCACGAAGGGTGAGAAAGGCCCATCCCAGGGAAGTCTGGCAGGCAGAGCCCAAGGGACACCCCCACCCCGCCAGACCCAAAGGGAGGGGCCACCCAGCTTCCAGCCCCTGCCCAGCTCCTCCCCCTAGCCAGCACAGCTACCCCGCGAGACACCAGCACTGAGCCCCCTTTCCCTTCTGCAATAATTTGGGGAGTCTCAGCCCGTCCAGGTGCCGCGGCCAGCTCTCTCCACCTCTATATATTATATTACTATATAGCCGAGCTGCTCTTCCTTCCTATGGAAGTGGGAAACACGGTCAGGACTCGAGCAGGGAGGACCCTG
>RJWM01006923.1:0-81104 GCA_004363535.1 Dasyprocta punctata | reverse complement strand
TATAAAAGTTTTATAAATGTGACCTCAGTGCTATGTAAAAGTTATCCTAATTAAAGGGTATTTGCCAATGATAATAACATTCTGGGACAAATCTTTAGCTAGGCATGAAATTCCCTAAAGAACTGAGTCACATTCAGTGTATGCTGCCAAATATTCTTTGGAGGTTGAATTGCTCCAGGACTCACTGGTTTTTCATCTCTTCTTTTTAAATCAATGATTTCCTTTGTGGGCTCTAGACTGTCTTTGTACCCTCTTGGTGTTAATGACAAGATTTCTGATTTAGAAATACTGTTTTCCAGAGAAATTCAGTATCATGTGCATCATTCTACCTATTAACTACCTCTGTTTTTCAGTTTTGTGTACAGTGGGCTTTCTCCAAGGGTTTAACTCATACTGTATTTGGCCAAATTCTCAGTTGAAAAGTAAACATTTGCTTCTGTCCTTAGCAGACCCTCAATCTTCTTTAGTCTTCTCACTTCTTTCACTGGCTCACTCCACAAGTATCCTTATTAAGACTCTCTTTAAGACTTTTAAAGCATCAAATTGAAAAGCAAGTATAATGGATTTTATGGTGATAATTTGGGATATTAGCACTGCCAGATTTATTACTGAGAATTTTCCAAGCTACTTAGGAATAGTCATTTATTTTTATTACTTAGTTTAGCTCTACTGCTCTTTCACCACCTATGTGGCACATGTTTACATGTATCATATGTTTAAATCTTTACTTTTATTGTGTCAAATATTCAAAGGTCATTGAGATTTTTAGCTGAACTAACTTAAATGAGAGGTATAACTACAAGGAATTTGCTCAAAATACACTTGCTTTCTTTCTTCCACAAGGAAAAAAAAGATTATCTATAGTAGCCCACTGTGTTTTCCTTAATTTTAAAGGTGGAGAATATATGTGCATGGCATACTCTCTGAGTAGTAAGAGAGTTACACACTCCTAAAGCTAAAATATAGATAGTGTTCATTATTGAATGAGTTTGGTATTATTTTAGATATTAGATATTAAGTCCTGAATACTTCTGTAATTATGTAGCTGGTCAATTAAATGTAAGACAGCTGAGATTTATCTTCTTAAAAATAAGCAAATACTCTGGATTGTCTGAGTGATTCTAGTGTAGAGCATGTCAGAGACACTCTATCATGGGTATACATGGATAAAGAGTAAATAGAACACCAGTGTTCAAATCTCTGCCTTCTCACTAGATGTCTCTGAAACATTTTGTGAACTGATCAACTTTAGGCCTATTTTCCCTCATCTGTCAAATGGGGATGATAATTGTATTTGTCAGAGAATTACAATGAAAATTTCCATGTAAATTTTAAGCACATTACCTAGAATATAGTAAGTACTTAAAAATACAGTTATTTGTGCTTGTAGGTAAGTCAGAATTACTTCGTAGTACAGTTTTCTACAATTGAACTTATTTTGAACTTTAGGAAACAGTTTGTAAATGAAATTACTCATTAAAGATAACACATGAGAGTGGTTATTGAAGAGCTCTGTGTTTCTCAAAAATTGTCTAGGTAGAAATTTTTGAGATAGTTTAACTGGTAACTTAAGCATTTTTGTCTATATGCAAGGCTTGGTTGATACTTCTTTGTTAATGTTATGCAGAACTTGATAGCCTCAATCTGTCACTTGCTCAAAAAATCCCAAAACTCTCATCTATAAATAATGACAGCATATTAATCTATTTATGTAGATATAGACATCCTTCTGTCTCTTTGGACTGTTGGTAAAGAATCTGGAATAAGTAAATTCAATGTTTGGACTTCTTCAGTGATGATACTTGTCAATTTGTTATGGGTCCCATTTTCTGTTTATTTGTATTCTTTTGGACTTTTTAAAAAATCTAGACAGTTGACTGTTGCAGCATAATTCTGGAAATAATATTCTCCTCCTTGTTTAGAGTTGTCTTTCTTGACTGAAGGCTACATCATGTGTTTTAATTACCACTTTTCCCAACTATTTTTCAGTAAGTGTGTTTCTTGTTGTATATATTCATTGAACATCACCATATATTTTTTAAGTTTGTATTTAACTAACGTTTTGACAGACTTCTCGAACATCGGAGGTTAAAGTAAATAGTAAACACCTAACCCAGTCTTTGCAGATTGGCTTTGTGTGTTTATTCAAAACTTAGGAAGATCATTTACAACTCTGTCTTAGGTTTAACTTCCTGCATGACCCTAGCATAGAGATCATTAAGATCAACCAAAAGTGAATGCATTGGTCTTTTGTGAGTATGTGTTCACCTTGAGTTTAAGCATGGCTACGTGTGTGTGTGTGTGTGCGCGCATGTGTGTAAGATTTTGTTCATCTTACAATATTTTTGAGCAGTTGGTGGTACTTATTCAACCTCAGTGAGTCTGAATTAGGTGAAACAGATAAATCAGTGCTTGAAGTATTTCCCATACAGGTTGGAACAGACACAGTGACTTCAATTAAAATTCACTCTTCTTGGGTGTCAGGGTCCAACACTGACAGTGCAGGCTGCTATCCTAAAGATTTCTCGTAGGCTGGAGAGGGACTGCAACAGGACCTAGGGACATGAAATTGTAATTCTGTGCTAAGAATAGCAAAGTTGAAAAAGGGAGGAGACATTTAGCCTGCAGTTTAGATGGTAAGTAAGGTTTTTGGCAGGCATTTCTGTTGAGGTGATATCACAACTCACCTAGAGTACCTTCCAGATAGGATGTACAGCATGTGCAAAGGTGTAGAAATTTAAAATGTAGAGCATTAAAGAATGGATTAATTAAGGTAAAAGAAGAGGTTTGTGGGAGAATATGTGAGAAGGAACACTGGAAAGTTAAGTCTTGAGAAATTCTTGAGAGATACTTTGTGCCATGCTAAGGAGTTTAGACTTGATCTTGTAAGAGAATAATGATATAACCAGGCTCCCCAAAATAGTACTTGTCACATTCTACCTCTAGAAATCCAAATCACTTATTCTTTAGGTAATGAGGGTTGAACCGTTTTTCAATGTGTGATATTTTATATAGAATCAGAGAATAGTATTTCTGGCTTCAATTAGCTCACAACCTTTTAGTCCCTACCATTGATCCTCTTCTCAGATGACCAATTCTGCTCTTAAAGAATCCATTCTTAAGAAATTATTTTGGTATTTACTTTACTGTTTACCATCTGCTTCAATGGTAGTGGTAGAAAATATAGATCCATGAACTACCCCTATTTCCTCCTTCTACTTCAGATTTTCCAGTTACTGCATTTTTATCACTCCTTGTTTTACAACATCTCTTCTCAGACTTCTGTCCTTTGGAATATAATCCTGCCTTTCCCATCCTGAATTACATGATTTAACCTTTGAAACATTCTTTGATCTCTCTTGCTTGCTTTTTGAATTCATTTCAGTCTCCCCTCTTATTGACCAAAATATTTAGAGGTCTTATTTTCTTATCATCTAACTCATGTTTGGATACTTGGAATCAGAATCCCAGCTATCCTTAACCATATCTTTAAAATTACACTTTTTAAGACATCAGTGGTTCCATAGTTGCCCAAATGAGAACCTCCACTCTGTCCTATGTTCACCTTTTTATTAGCAGTTGACATGTCACTGCTTATTTGGATTCCAGTAAGAACTCAAAGGAGAGATTTGCCTGAACAATTCTGTGCATGCACCACACTGATTTTTCCTGGACCTCAAAGACATCATGCTTGTTGGTACCTTGTTTTCACCATTTTCTTTGCCTGAAATGCTCTTCCCTGGATTGTTATCTGGGTGTTTTCTTCTTGCAATTCTAGCCTCAGCACAGTGACACTTTTCTAGTGTGACTGTTCCTTCATCTGACTGTAGCACCCCTCTCGGTCTACCTTTAATTTACTACATTATCTTCATGCAACTCTACTTGCTCATTTTGATGGAACTTACTATATTATTTTAATTTCATGGTTTGTCTTTCAACTCCCCACTGACACATAAGATCATTGATAACAGAGGTATCGTCTACATTTTTATATTGTCAGTTGTTCCCTTCACAACTAAGGAAAACAACTGACACAGTAATTTTGATGACTATTGATGAATGCATAAATAGAACACGAGGCTTTTTTATCTTTTATTGGACTCTTTTCCTTCCTTTCTTCCCATTCTACATTCTTTTTTTTTCATTTTTCAGAGTAAAACATGATGTATGTGATGTTATTTCATTCAAAATATTTCCTTCTAAAATTAATGTAAATGAGCTAGGCAAATCATGTAAATGTACACTGTGACCTTGGCTACTCCCTAATTTTCTTTGTGCTGTCTTCCTCGAAGAATGTTACCATGTTTTGAGCTAATGCTCAAATATGAATCTCTGTCTTTGATCACTCTCTACTTATAATTCATTTATCCTTACATAGCTATTGTTGAATGGTGCACTTATCACTGTGATTCTTCAGACTTACCTTGTGCTAAGCACTGGTATTGAGAAAATTAACCACATTTCTGTAAACAGTGGCATTCAAAATCTAGTAGTCTAATAGTTCATTGTCTAGTAGTTGGAAGTAAGTTTGCAAAAATTAGCTTCACTGGAAGCATGCTATATTTTTAGAAGACCTAGTTTAAAGTAGGAACAGGAAACAAGACTCCCTAATGCTTTGTTAAAAAAAAAAGAGACCATTAGCTGATGGCCTATCATGTTCTATGACATTGATAAGAAGTCTTTCTCAGATGTTTAAATGTTAAGCAAGACTTTATTTTTAATAAAAAATTATGTATTTATTTATTTTAAATTTTATTTTATGAGTGAATATTTGCAGTGTAGAATGGTGATATTCATTTTGGAGAAATGGTATGGATACATATATTGGTCATTTTCAATCTTATTTGTCTACTCTCCCTTAAGGTAGAAAGACTTTCTATTTCACTTACTAACACAGGCTTCACTTTGCACATTTCATCAGGTTAAGACTCATTATAGTATGGTAGTCATAATAGTAGTCCCAATCAAGCTGCCTGTGTTCAAATCCTGGTGCATGCCATCCATTGGACAAGTGTTTGGTCTTGCCTCAATTCCTTTACACAATCAAGATAATAATAATAGTTACCTCAGTGAGTTATTGTAAGAACTCAAAGAACTAATGTTAAAGAATCAAGCACTGTTGGGGCTTTATAAACTAGTATTTTTACATTTTTGGACTTTGGAACTTAATTTTTTTCTCCAAATGAGATTTATCCTATTAAATGCTTTATATCTTTACACTGTTACATTTATTATGCAAGTTACAGAATTCTTTATACCCTTGAGGGGCTTTATGTCTAAGGAGGCTGAACGCTGACAGGGACTACTTTAAAAGAACCCTTCTTATCAGGCACAATCTTTTCTAGATAGAGGAGTCATTTGATGAATCTAGTGTAACAATGACAATATATATTTTCAGCTCCTTTAAAAGACATTCAAGCACTTTACACACTTACTCTCATATGTCCCTTAAAAGTAGTGATGGACTAAGACCTATTGTCCCTTCAGCAGCTGCTTCCAATTACAAAAATATCATTTCAATGGAGAAATCTACACCCTAGGCCCACAACACTTCTGGATCTCCTTTGGCATTTCTGCATTACAAAAGTCAAATTTGCCTGACTTTTCTAGCTGGTCATGTTCAGTGATTATTCCTCTTAAGGGTTCAGTGATTCTTAGCACTGATGACATATCAGAATTACTTGAAGGTTTTATTTATTTTTTAAGGCATCAATTTATGCCTGTGTCCACTATGGACCATACAGACCTAGACATTTTTTATTGTCATATTGAGGAAGATCTGCTGCTAAGCCAATAAAATTCTCAGGCTGAACTTGAACTTGGAATCCTCCTGCCTTAGCTTCCCAGAGTGCTGGGATTACAGGTGTTATGGTTTGTGCTCAGATGCTGCCCCCAAATCCCATGCAATCATGGAGGCAGCTGAATCTAGCATTTGTGATTGGTTTGTTGTCTAGCGCTGGGATTGGTGGTGTGAGTGTTGCACCTGCCCAGGGGTGGGGACCTGGCATGCAATGTAAAGGCAGGAAGAAGGCATGCTGTACCTTTTTGCCCTTTCACTCTTGCTGTTTACAGCTGCCATGAATGGCTGCTCCTCAGCCATGCCACCCTGCCTTGGAACTGAGTATAGACTGAAACCTCCAAAAAACTGTAAGCTAAATAAACCTTTCCTTCCCTAATTTTGGGTGTCAGGTGCTTTGTATCAGCAACAAGAGAAAAGTAACCAAGACAGAATTTGGTACCAGAGAAATGGATTCATTGCTGTGACCATATCTGACCATGTGGTTCAAGAGCCTTTGGGAATGGCTTGTGGGAAGAGTTTGGAAAGGCTTGGAGGTATTGCCGAAAAGAGTAGCCCTGGAACATCTTAGGCTGTTCTGTATGAGAAATTCTGGTCAGAGCTCAGGAGACCAGAAGGCTGATAGAAAGCCTGCTGGTAAAGAACAGGCTCAAGAGGTTTCTGCTGAAAAAGACTGCATTGATTGTTGGACTCCAGATGATGTGTTGTCTGTGGCTTGGCAGAAAGTTTGTTTGCATTTTGCTTGTGTCCAGAGATGTTCCCTGAGACTAAGATTAAGGTCAGCAGCCTGATAATTTGGCTGAAGAAATTTCAAGGCCATTGAATATTGAGGCGGTGGCCCGGCTATTGTTGGGGGGTCTTAGCCAGATTTATGTTGCAAATCAAAGAGCAAAGAGCCCAGCAGGGTAATTTAAAATGCTGTGAGTTTGGCCAGAAAGCTGTGGACTACAAATATAGAGCTGAGACCTCAATTGCTAAGAAGGAATAGAGAAATAAAAAAGATGACCTAGGGGCATCCCAAGAAGCAAAAAGGCCCCAACAGTTTGTAACCAAAGCTGCAAAAGTGAAAGACTTTGCTCAGAGGAGAAAGCTGCAGAATGTCATGCTCTAGAATGGTGGCAGAGGCCACAGGAGGTTCCAAAATGGCAGTGGCCACACCAGGTTCCAAAATGGCAGCAGCATAGAGAATCTGTTCCTCACAATCAAGTTCAGAGTGCTCAGTGATCCAGGCATTTGTCCCCTACAGCCAAGAGAGTGGAAAACCTGACTAATGCTCCAGCTGGCAGTGAACCTTGGCAACATCCACATGGTGCTGGTTTTAGGCACATGGAGAATGCATGAGTTCTGAGGATAAAAAGGCAACTTCCACCCTGATTTCAGAGTGTCTGGGAGACCAGGCAGTGTGCCCTTGAGAGGGCAGTATGTGAAGCTGTGAATGTGAAGCCAAAGATGCAATGGAGAACTCAAAAGTTTGGAAAAGCCAGGAGCATGGATCATGTAAGAAAATCTGCAAGGCTTGAGCAGAGTAAGCCTAAGAGAGAAGGCCTGGGTGCTAAAACCACCAAAAGTGCTGTGGGGGGTAGAGTCCCTCAACCCTTTTAGAGCTCACAACCAGATGCTTCAGTTGCTGAACTTGGAACTCCAGTACTTAATGTTTGCCCTGTTGGATTTTTGACTTCCTTTGTTCCCAATCCTTTGTATTCCCTTGTTTGTACCCTTTGGAATGGTAATGCTTATATTGTGTCATTGTATGTTGCAAGTATTTAACTTTGTTTTCATTTGTACAGGGGGTTATGGATAAGAGATTGCCTTAGGTCTCAGAGGAGACTTGGGACTTGAATTTTTCAGCAATTTTGAAACTGTTAGGACTTTAGCAACTCTTGAAGATGGGCTAAACACCTTTTGTATAAAGGATGTGCGTGAGTCTTGGGGGGCCAGGGGTGGAATGCTATGGTTTATGCTCAGGTGCCCCCACAAGCATCATGCAATCATGGAGGTGGCTGAATCTAGCATTTGTGACTGGTTCATTGTCTAGTGCTGAGATTGGTGGTGTAAGTGCTGCACCCGCCCAAGGGCAGGGAGCTGGCATAAAATGCAAGGGCAGGAAGAAGGCATGCTTTCCCTTTTTGCCCTTTCACTCTTGCTGTTTGCAGCCACCATGATTGGCTGCCCCTCAGTCATAGCACCCTGCCTTTGAAACAGCTGAGTATGGACTGAAAGCTCCAAAAAACTGTAAGCTAATTAAACCTTTCCTTGCTTCACTTTGAGTGTCAAGTACTTTGTCTCAGCAATGGGAGAAAAGTAACCAAGGCAGAGGCATGTATCACTATGCCTGTATAAATAAGAAATTTTTACATACATTATTTCTCACATTCAATTTTAGGCATATAATTAAGAACCCAATATATAGGAATGGAGTTTCATAGAGGGTAGGTTTCTGGATGCACGGGGTGAAATCTGTAAGTAATGTGACTGTGTTTAGATAGGTAAGAGAAAGAAAAAGTGTCCAATCCAACCCTTATCTGTTTCTCTCCCCTCCCATTTTAATTCTAATGTGGCCTAATGGCCCACAGAACAGCCCCAACACCTGAAAAATGTGTTAGAAGACTGACTCCCAGGACCCACATCAGATCTACCAAAGCAACCCACACAGCTAAACAAATTCTTCAGGTGCTTTAAACTCTTATTAATGTTTAAAACATCCTGCTCTATACCAAGCTATGTCCTAGAATTTGTAGTTGCTGTATGTTGTATATTTAGGTCCCAGGGGATGATTTTTCATAGTTCTTGCCTATTATAATTTATCATCTGAAGTTTATTTTCTGGCCTTTTCATTGTGACTTGGGGCATTCCCCTGTACCCCATTGCTCCTACTGCCTTGGAAATGAATCCAGGATAGTACTTTGAATTTTGCAGGTACAAGGATTGCAAAAGAACTATGGAAGGTGGATGTTACTTTTTCACTGTCATGATTTGCCTTCTTTTTTTAAGCCAGAGGGTATAACCTAGGAAAATGTCAATCAGATTATTTAAAATTTAGATTCTCCAGGGATGTTGCTGTACTCTTATTCTTTATTTCCTTCACTTACAGCCCATAAGAGCATGTCAGGGATTTCACACAGTAACATCTTCCCTAATAGGTAATTTTCTCTGAAAATGCTTCTAGTGATATGCATTTCATTGCCATGAGTTTTGCATTTCTCTCTTCCTTAATGAGTTCTGAACCTGGAGAATTCTCAGGGACGACAGAAAGACCTGCCTTAGATGTTGTAATTTCAAGGCCAACTCTCTATCTTGGCTACTGAAGCTGAAGTAAACAAGTTATTTTCTGTACTCAGGGTTATGCTGAAGTGCTGTGGCAGTGTGGGAAGAAACCCTGATGGCTTGTTTCATGTTCCTCTTGAAATTTCTGCATGACACCACTGCTCTAGGATCAAAATGTGTTATTCTCTATTCTTTAGTATCGACTCATGAACTTCTCTAGTCCTAGAGAATTAATTAATTTTTGCTCTTTTTTGGGTGGCAAGAACATACAATTACCCACCAATGAGCCTAAAATTAATTTGTGGCTTTCTGCTAATGGGACTATATGCATACAAACTGAATGCTTAATACATGAAAGCAAATGTGGTGAGAAGTACCAATAAACTAAGGAATAAACACACTAGTATATGTTACTTTTTTTTTTTTTTTTTTTTTTGGTTTTTACTGGAGATGAAAGTAGGGTCACTGAGCTATATCTCTAGCCTTTTCTTTTTTAAATTTTGAGACCTGATCTTACTAAGTTCCTCAGCCTGGCTTCATCTTGTCATCCTCCTGCCTCAACACGTGGAGTAGTTAGGATTACAGGCATGTATCACTGCACATGACCATATTACTTCTTAAAAACAAAACAAAATGAAACAATATTCACTGTCCTTCATGTAAACTATAATAACACTTCATAGCTGTCACAGAGCATTTATTTTTGTCTCATGTTATAGCACATATTTATTCTTGATACTTGATTGTTGGCTGCTTAAAGTGTCTTTTGCATCTGTGTATTTCCTCACATTCCTTCATCATTGGGGTCAACACATAAACCATAATAAATAGTAGAAGGAAGAAGACAAATGAGTCAGGGTGTTTAGGTTCCATGCCCTTTTTAAACACTGAACAGAAATGCAAACTTGTAGAAAACAATAAATATCTCTGGGATTTATTTTTCCTTAATAATATGTGGGCATAGGAAGGGAAGAACTTTCAAGTCCTCTCTGATAAAACAAATTTAGCCTTCTGGGTTTGAGATGTAGAAAAGGCCAAGTAGAAAAGCCCACCAAGAATCTCAAGTGAGACACCAAGGTTAGGTAATAGGAACCTGAATGCCATTGGCATGTGCACACTGTAGTTAATTCATTAAAAGAATGTAAGATCTTATACAATGTATATGAAATAGGAGATGGTTCAAGGTGGGACTCCTGTTCAACAACTTGCAAGGGACCAAATAGTTGAAGAGAAGCCCGTGACAACAGCTGATCGGTAACATTGGGCAGGACAGAGTGTGGTCACAAAAGTCTCCCATCCCCTTCCACACCAAGGTGCTTGTGGGTTTTCTGTTGATAGTTTTCTGGATATGTGTCTTCTACTTCCTTGGTGTGGTTTGATTTTCAGCTTCTCTTTTCCTTCCCATTCCCCTGAGAAGGCACTAAATGTGTGTATCCTCCACTCTTCATTCACTTTTATTCATTTTTAATCTATCAACTTCCATAAAAGAAATAGTTTTAAAAAGAAGTACTTAGTACTAAAATCTTTCATCTGCAAACATAACATAGAGCCCAAATTCTTTTGTATAACCAACAAGGATGTTCATCCCCTGATGTTTTTTATTCAGATTTCTCAAGCCACATTTTGTCTAGATTCAACCCAAATATCATACTTTACCAATACCAAATGTACCACATTATTCTACCCTGCTGTCTTTTTAATTGTTTTCTCTCTATACTTAGCACACTTTGCCCACTGTTATTTATTTTATTTCATTTTATTTTATTTTATTTTTGGCAAATTCATGTTTAAAATGGAGTTCAAACATTTCTCTTTTGGGTTGTTCTTTTTCTAGGTGAGTTTTATTTTTATTTTTATTTTTGTCTGTGTGTGGCTCTCAAACTTGCCCCTGTAACAATTGCCACATTGTACCATTATCCTTTGTCTTATCCCATCCTTTTAAAATATTTTTGAGCATCCACACTAATCTTACTCCTCGATGATTTTATTGTCACTTGTGCATGGGCTAATCTGAATTTTTTAGGTAAAGATTGAGCTTCATAACTCATTTATTTAATGATTGGCTCCACAGACATGTGGTGAGCTCCTTGCCTATTCCGGGAATGTGAAATGTACTGTATTTTAGGGTCATAGGGATGAATTAAATCTGGGCAACTGGTGACTACAGTGAGTTGGTAAAAACGGCACTTGTTTCTGATCCATCACAGAAGTTTAAGGATATAAGGCACATATCTTTGACATATACCACGATTTTATTCCTCCATAAGTACTGGTTTTGAACAAAGAAATAAGTTATGTAATGTATCTATAGTAGACTACTTGGCTACTACTCTGGGGTGGCATTTCCTTCTTTAAATTCCTTGTAAACAGCTCAAAGAGTCACATAAATCTATATATTTGAATTGGCTTCAATCTTGTAATTAACTAACACATATTACCACCCAGATTCAATAAAACTTTTTAAATGAATATTGGCCTTTATCACAAAAAATATACATCTCAACAGAGTGAATCCTTTCTGAAAAGTGTTCTATAAATTCACTTAAGGCAGCTGTAAGAAAAGAAAACCGTGGCTAAAATAATATTTTGTGTAAATATTATTTCTGTAACTGAAATTTAAGCTTACATCGCTTTTCTTTCAGTAACACTGATTTATCCTGAATATTATTTAAAGAGGCTGTATGAAGCAGCATCTTGGACAAAGGGGTAGCAAATCCCTCTGGCTTCTTTTAATAGTGTCATTTACTTCTCTGTCACAACAACTACTAATAGTTTGTTTGATCTAGTTTGCCTGTTTGATTTTAACCAAAGTAAATACTACAGGTAAATTTTCTCCAGTGTTTGTTTTTCTGTTGACATCATTTGCTCTCAACTTACCTATGTTTTTCCAAAGTTTAGAACCCATACATAGTGGACCTAAATCAGTCTTTTTGTCACTTCCTCTACTCTGAACTCCAGGCAGTTTTTACTTCTCTGTTATTGGCAATGGAGGTTTCTCCACTTCCTTTTTGTACCCTTTTTCTCTTATGGAATTTAAACTATGTGTACTTTTTATTTTAGTCAATAGATAGGAAAAGATGAAGAACAGCATGCACTGAACACACTATTCTGGAATTATGTGTCTGCAAAGAATATATCTGGGGCATATATTTTCTCTTTCTTGTAATTCAGTCCAAGGAAACATGGCACATGGATGAGGTGCTGAAATATCCACTGCTCCGAGTTAGTTAGTGTGTTACCCTGTGGGTTTCTTTTGCTGTACTGAAGAGAAATTTTCAGCTTTTCCCCAACTTTTGTGATCTTTCTGGTCCATATTAAATCCATTAATTCCCATAACAAGTATGCTATATATTGCTCATATTCATTTGCTTTTTGGGCAGTTTTTCTACTAAAAATATGTGAGAAGGGAAGCATTCCATCCTGCACTGAGTCCTATCTTCATATAAGACCTAATACATATTGAGTTCATATGTAGCAATACAGGAGCAAGAAAGATTCTCTGATCTTAATGATAAAACATTTTCATATGATTTTCCTCATAGGGCTTGTTGGAAGGATTTAGCACATGACTGAGCATCCATAATCTCTTTTAACTGAGTTACCTAACCTCAGGAAATGATTCTGTAGTCCTTAGACTATATTTTAACCTATAGTTCATTTCCAGTTTCTGGGTAGTTAATTTTCGCCCAGTTGTTTATATGCAAATTTTCTTCCATTTTTTGTAAATGGGGTTTTGGACATTTTGCTTCCAATGTAACATTAGTGAACAAAATATAAATGTGGGAACATGAATGCTGTCATTTTTAGATTCTTAGTCTCTTGGTTAATTCCCAACAGAATGTGCTCCAGATTTTCCTCTTATTTCTGTGCCTATCCAGTGACTTTTTCATGTGTGGCTTTTAAATGTGGCTTGCTCGTGTCAAACATTATGTCTGGGAATTCAGCAAGATCTGTTTCTGAACTCTTTCTCTGTAGACTCTCTTAAGCAAAAATACGTCCCCCATAGCTTCAGTAATCACCACAGTTATGTGGCTGACACTATTATGTATAACCAACCCTTTTTTGTAGGTTATCTTTTTATTTCTTGTCTTTTTTTTAACCACTTATTTTTTCTTTTCCTTTTATTTATTTATTTTTTTGAGGTGTGTCAAAGACTTTTCAACCTTTACTTGGCCAAACTAAACTTATGATCATGATCTTCAAAACTGTTCCTTTTCCTCTGTTTTCCATTTCAAAGACGAACACGATTATCCATGTAGTACTACAAAGTGGGGAACTAGAACTCAGCCTTAGAAAATGTTTCTCTCTTTCCTATATGAAATCTATAACCAACAGTTGTCCATTAAATCTTGAAAATTAATCACCAATGTGCTGGTGTTACGCTTTAAGTCTGGTATGTCCCAAAATTCTCATGCTCTCTGAGGCAGATCTTTTTGAAGGTGATTCAATCGTGGGGGCATTCTCCTCGCCAATGGATTCATCCACTGATGAGTTCAGTAGTCAAATGTGCTGTGAGGAGATGGATCCCAGGGATCACGACCAGGAAAGGTTTATCTCCCTTTACTCTCTCTGTTTCCTGGCTGCAGGACATGAGCAACTTTCTTTTCTATGCCATTCTGCTATGATATTTCTGCTTTGAAGCCTACTGACTATGGACTGAAACCTCTAATAAGCCATGAGCCCAAATAAATCTCTCTGCCATTAAGTTGTGGGTGTTTGTTATTGTGTCCCAGTAACAAGAAAGTAACTAAAACAGTTGATAAGAGGTAGTGGGGCTTAACAATTTTCCTGTGTTGGAGTAACCACTCTTATAAAATGGCTAGAGATCATGAGTTTGCACTCTTTCCGTCTCTTCCACTCGGTAAGGATACCCTCCCTCCAGTCATTGTAGCATTGAAAGCACCATCTTGAAAATAGTGACTGGGCCTTCACCAAACACCAAACCTTTTATTGCTTTGATCTTGGATTCTAGAACTTCAAGAAAAAAAGACTGATTTGTCTGTAACCTACTTTGTAGTATTTTCTCATAACAGTGTAAATAGACTAATACAAATACTGTTTTCAAGTTTAACCTGTACAACAGTAAGTATTGACAGATATGATGCATATAAGTGAATAGTCTTTAGGGTTCTCAGTAAGTTTTAATAGTATACAAGTTGCTTCAGCCCAAAACATTTGCAAATCACTAAGAATACCATTCATGGTGTAGATACTATCTGGCTGTCCAACTGCATCTTTCCTAATAAGAAATAATGAAGGCTCTTCCAAAGTCTTAGTAAAGCACCAATTAATATTTGATTATCTCAGAAGTGCTGTTTAGTGATGAAATTTGTAATCCTTCTCTAGTTGACTTTGTACATATTTGGCACTGTCCTACTAATCGTTACCCATGATGGATGCTCTAGGAGCTGAGAGCATATGGCAAGGGGGAAGGTAGAAGAAAATACGGGATACAAGTTCTGATTTAACTTGCATTATTATTCAGGTTTTATGGTGATTTTTAGAAACTATTTCATATATAATCAATCATCAATATTTACTAAGTTTCTGTTGTTTAGGAGAAATAAAGAGAGCCACAGACATGACTTTAACCTTGAAGTTTAGTCTCACAAAGCTTTCAATAGAAAACTGAAAGTTGAGAAAGCATGAAACATCACTGAATTTACGCTTAAATTATATTTAATACTTTCAGTGAGCAAAACATTATGGGAGGTACTGAGTTATTAACACAGAAAAGTAAGACAGGACCTATATCTCGAAGATGCTGGCTAATGGGTAGAATAGATAGATGCACAAAGAGATGATCATAGTGCAGAACAATAAAGTAGGTGCTAAGACAACATACAAAATGTATTATGCACTTACTATTACTATCACATTAATTCATTTACTCCCCAGTGGAACCTATCATGCAAAAAGTGGATTTTAGGCTTATTTTATAGATAAATTCTATAGGGATAGAGATGTGTTCAAGATCACATAACAAGTAAGTGACAGAAGTGGTGTATGATCTCAGGCAGTCTGGTTCTAACAACTTGTAAACATAATTATAGTGCAATGTAGAGAAGGAAGCAATTCAAACTTAGAGGTAGTATGATCCTGAGAGACTTGAAAACATTATAAACCAGGTTATCCTAGTGGGTTAGTGATTAGGTGTCACTTGTATCCTACTGCATGGGGAATATATGCATTAAGAAAGTACAGCCATCTTCTGTTCTAGAAGGTAGCACACATTCCCATGCCATAGTGTAGTTGAATACCTGTAGAAAGGAGCTCAGGACTCCTATGTCTACCACCTAACTCCTATTTCTCTAAAAGACCAAGGATTACTGCAAACTATCACCCAAGACCATTTAAGTCTTTAAGGTTTATTTACTCTAATCCTTATCATTATTTGCTCAGTTTCTTAGATCTTTTAATCCAAATTTCACTTCATGTGCACACACATCTCTGTAGTCAGCAGAAATATTTATTCCTCTTTATAAATTATTAAATTAAATTTATGGCTCAGAACTAAGTATCTCATGAATTTTGTTATCATGAATTAGTAATAATTCTGTACATGTGTATAGTGCTTTACAATGTTCTTTCACATAAATTATCTTCCTTAATTTTCAAAACCATCTAGTAAGTTATGAAAAGCTGATATTAATACCCCAACTTTAACTATAATGAATTAAAGTCTTAGGAAAGTGTGTGTAACATTTTTGTGCTCATATGGCTGTGGATTGTTGGGGTAGACTCAGAAATAATCAGACTTTTTAAAAACTCCTTTATAACTAGATTAGGACTTAATCAGAGTTAAATGATTAGAATAGTTTTGAGTTTCTGAAAGCGCAAAAATGATGACCATAGCTGGAATGAAGTGAAATGTTCTCAGGTGCAAGAAGCATCCAGACAGCCTCAGGCATTTATCGGCATTGTCACAAGTAGCTTAGAAATTCAACAAGACACAGAGTTAGAAATGAGATGGATCCATACATTCAGACTTAGGGGAAGGGGAATTAAGTGGGCTGAAAGGGAAGACTAGTGTTAGAAAAGGTGGAGATAAGAACTGTGTCTCTTTGGAAAGAAGCACAGCATGAACAAAGACATGAAGACAGATATGAAAAGGAATGCATTTAGGAAGAAGGCACTACTGGATTACAAATAATATATGTGGAATTGCAAATCAAGTTGATTAAATAGGACAAGGAAGAAGATATTAAGTTAGAAGTATGAGACAGAATAAGTAATGGCGTTGTTCTGGGATCATCAATTTTTGTTCTGCAGAATGAATAGTGGTGAGATAAAAGATCATCTGGGATCTGCGTGCTGTATGGTGCTGAGGGATACAGTAAGAAGTTGATGTAGAAATAAATGGAAAGGAGACATTTTAACTAAGAAAATGGATATGATGGATATGATGACAGACTAGATTAATCACTGAGAAAAAAAGGAAAATATAAAGAAGACCTCAAAGTTTTTAGCAGAGGTGACAAGAATGATGATGATCTCAACAATGAGAAATGTCATTTTAAAGAAATAAGAGGGGGCATGACTAACTTATAGAAAAATATTTTCTTTAGCATGTCTAGATGTGATGTGATCAATGCAGAGGACATCCACGAGGAGAAAATGTATGGGTTCAGTAGAAAGTGAATTTAGAACTGTTGGACCTGGAAGGTTTTGACAAGCTGTGGTATTTGGTACTATCAGATTATAGTAAACAGTGAAGTACCAACCAGAGAAACGAAAGCAAAAGGATATTGGAGATATGGAATTTCCTTATGTAAGTACTGGAGCATGAGAAAAACATCTTGAAAGAGGGACTGGAGGAGCAGAAAGAGACTCAGGAGAGAGACATGTCAATGACCAAAAAGTAAAAAGTGTCAAGAGTCTGGGTACACTAGCAGCTTAAAACATTAAAGAAGGGTCAACAATAAGAATTTAGAAGAGACATCTTGTATATGATAATGTAAGTAAGGGAATTTTGGAAAAAGAATTCAGATTAAAGGAGTTAATTACTGTACACTCATTGTAGGATACAGTGGTATATCAACCACTACCAATAGGTAAGTATATTACGTGTGAAGTTCTACAGGAGTATTTTTTGTTATTTTTAATATCTAAAATCAGAGAGTTAAGAACCAAGACAACGCATAAAATTTTTCCTGAAGGCTGCTGACATAAATATGTCTTTTAGGTGCCTTTTTTTGTTTGCTTTTGGTCTTCCTGTGTTGCTCAGGGTATTCCTAAATTCATGGGCTGAAGTGGTCCTCCCACTTCAGCCTCCTGAGTAGCTGGGATTACAAATAGTGGCAGAAATTTTATGTATTTGGGTGAAATTAGAGTTTGGAAAAGTTATTTACAGGAAGAGTGAAATTTAAATTTAAATACAGTAAAATTTTTGCAAAATATTGAAAGTACCTCCAACTGAAAGCAGAAAGAAGGAAAAATAGACTTGCAGAGGTAACTTGCAGAATTCTAAATATGCAGTGTACTTTCTTTAAGCACCTGGTGCTGAGGAAATTTTAGAAACAGTATATTTAGCTGTAATTTTTCTAACGCATCATGAATGTTCTATTTTGTTAATTCTTACTTTATGGTTGGGAGATTTGCATAAAAAAGGATACTTTAAAAACTTTCTTCTGTTTTTCCTGTTTGTTCCTTTACCTCAAACCATAATCATATTTCCATAGGAATGAATTATGATTTCACAAACAAAGGATTATAGAAATAGGAGGATAATTAGATGATAGAAAATGAGATCCTTAAATGAAGGTCTTATTTGTAATATCAAGTACTTATGACAAACACAATAAGCAGTGATGAAAATATGTCCCTGAATGTGACATGTCATGTGGGCAATTATATACAGGCAGTTTTGGCTTCTAAAACTTTTCTGTTACGTTATGTATTTAAAAATAATAGGATCCATCAGCTTAGCCTTGCTATAGAGAGTTCATGTGAGGAGATATTTCATTTCTGGATGAAACTGCTTCTGAAATTTTATGAGACTGCCTGTATTATTGTCAGAGAGACTTCATTTGGATTATATGAATAGAATGCTAAATGTCAGTGAGTGAAATGTGTCTGCTTAGTACTAATCCCCGTAACATGAAAACTAAGTAATGTTCCAGTTGTATCTTCCTATTGCTGAGAATCAAAATTTCCTTAAAAATACTAAGAAAGGAGATGAGTCTGAGTCTATGCCCTGTGCTTTCTCCAATTCCCCAGGATGGTGGGGCCTGCAAGAAAAGTGTAAGGACACACACCTTTGGCAGGTGGACTGACCTGAACACCAAGACCCAGGAGAACAATTGGGCCTGGGTGCATAGGCTAACACACATCTTTGGAGGGTGGCGTAATCAGTGTGACCAGCAACATGGATGTATCTGAAGCAGCAGCAGTTGGGCTCTGGAGAGCTCCACCACAAAAGACCAGTCCCAGCCCCCACATTCAGAGGCTAAGATCAGCTCCATATGCACAGCACATTTCTGGAATATAATACGGACGCTATCATAGAACTGTAAACGCCAGAAGTAATTTACTACATTTACTGTACCTTGTTTGTCTGGTTGGCTATCCTTTTCCTGTCTGGTTGGCTATCCTTTTCCTGTCTGGTTGGATGTCATTTCGTTTCGTTTTATATTCTGTGATTATTTTTATATTTAGAGTTTTTTCTCTCTCCTTTCTTTCTCTGTTCTCCTTTTTCTTTTTTATTCTTTTTTCTTTTTCATCTTTCTCTTTATTCCTTCTTTTTTCACTGTTTAGATTTCTTACCTTTCTTTTTAAATATTCTCTATTGATCCACTTTCTCTTTTTCCTCAACTACTTCTTGAATTTAAAGTTTCAAGTGAGTAATTGTTGTCTCTGCCCTTTTTGATTACTCCCTTGCATTTTGTTTCATTCTTTCCTCATGTGTCCATTTCAGTTTCCTGAAATGCAGGTAATCATCCTTTGACCTCCAGGTTTTACTCTACTATATCTGACCTCATTCATTACTTTAGCCTGTCCCATACCCATCTTAATCCCCCTGCCCTCCACGGAAGGGTAAAATCACTCCGCTTTGGGGAAAGTCACTGCATACAAGTGTATGGTATATGTTTGATTCTGTTATATAACCTTAAAGTTTGCTCCTGCGACAAGAGATGGCAGGTTAATGGTTACCATAATTTGTCAGTAGTTAAACTGTACTTGAAGCTACTGTTATGACTAACTATACTACTTTTACCAGGATGTCATACATGTTTTAAACAGTTTTTCTCCCCTGTATGATGACACTGTGATTGTATGGAATCGTAATCATTACTACATCCCAGTACCAAAAGGATTGGGAGTAAAGCCAAATAATAATTTTGCATCCTTAGTAAATTGAGAAGGTAGGTTCTTGGAATAGTTATAAAGAACTACATACATCTAGAGGACATCTCTGAATAGACATCTTCTAGGGAACCCTTAATACTAGTGATAAAACTATATATCAAAAGAAATCAGCAAGCATCAACATAGAAAAACATAAAAAAAAAGAAAAGATAGTGACAAGATGCAGAAGCAAAATGAAACACCAGACCCCAAGCCCATCTAGGACAAGCCCAGAACTTAATGAGATAGATGAAATTGGAAGTCAAGCATAGGAACTTTCTGAAATAATAATAGAAGTGAAAAAACAGGTAGAAAAGGCAATAGAGAAAATAATCTCTCAGGTACAAAAAGAAATGATGCTTAAAATCAAAGATACTAGAGAAGACACAGATAAAAGCTTAGAAAAAGGATGGAAACAAAAATGTACAATATAGGAGAGAAATGGAATCCATGAAAGAGATGCAAACAGAAATCCAAGAGATTAAAACCTCCATTGAAAGCATATGCAACATATTGGTGAGGATTGCATTTCAGATATTGAAGACAGAATTGCAAATACTGATCATGAAAAGAAAGATATCTTAAAAATAGCAAGATACCATGAAAGATCAATTTAACAGTTAAGAGATGAAGAAAAGAAGGATAACATAAGATTGACTGGCATCAGTGAGATAGCTGGAGAGAGCACAAATGCCATGAGAAAACTTTTCACAGAAATAATGGTGGAAAACATCTCAAGCATGGATAAAGAATTTGATATACAGATAAATGAAGCATATAGAATGTCAAACAGTTATAACCAAAGAAAACTACATCAAGACACATAATAATCAAGATTCCAGAAACTCAGAACAAGAACAAAATATTAAAAGCTGTCAGAGAAGAGAAACGTAACACCTCTATAGGAAAGTCCATCAGAATCATGGTGAACTTCTTCAAGTCAAGAAGAGCTTGGAGTGAAGTATTTCAAGTACTGAAAGTAAACAATTTCCAACACAGATTGATGTACCATGAAAAATTATATTTCAAAAAATTAATGGAGAAATAGATACTTCCATGACAAAGAAAAACTGAAGAAATATATGACCACTGAACCAACCCTACAAATTACTGAATGATATCCTAGACAGAGATAAAAAATTACCAAAATTCTAAGAAAAACAAAAGAAAGAAAATCACCAGGCAGGGGAAGCAACTAAGCAGAGGGGAAAAGCAAGGAACCAACATTGGGAAAATACCATGACAAAGATAAATCAATACATGTCAGTTATAACCATCAAAGTAAATGGTCTCAATTCACCAGTCAAAAGAAACAGACTGCCAGAATGAATCAAGACACAAGATTCACCAATATGCTGTACATAAGAAATACATTTAAGTCAATAAGAAGTCTATAGACTTAAAGAAACCCAGAAAAAAGCAGGGGTAAGTATTCTGTAGGCAGACAATGTGGACTTCAAACAAACAATGATCAAAAGAGATAAAGAAGGGCACTACGTACTTGTTAAGGGAAAAACTTCAAGAGGAAGACATAGCAATTATAAATATGCGTGCACCAGACACAGGAGCATAAAACTATATAAGACAAATATTAATGGACTTGAAAAATCAGTTAAGCAATAACACAACTGTAATAGTAGACCTTAATACCCAATTGTCACAAAGAGGTAGATCAAATAGACAAACAGTTGGCAAAAGAAATACCAGAACTGACCCAAACCTTTGAACAAATGGACCTAGTAAATGTTTTCAGAGTATTTCATCCAACATCATTATAATACACATTCTTCTCAGCTGCACATGGGACATTCCCTGAAATAGACCATATACTAGCCCACAGAACATTCTTAAGTAAATACAAAGGAATTAAAATTATCCCATGTATATTATCTGTATATTATAGTGCTATGAAATTGGAAATTGATGGCAAAAGAAGTGGCAAAAAGCTTCATAAATACATGAAAATTAAATAACACCCTCCTAAATAGCCAGTGGATCACAGATGAAATAAAGGAAGAAATCCAACAATATCTACAACTAAACAAGAATGCAGCCAACATACCAGAACTTATAGAACACAAGGAAAGCTGTCCTAGAGAGAATTAATAGGAGTGATTTCTAACATTCAAAAAAAACCAAAAAACAAAAAACCCGAGCACAAATAAACAACCTAATGTCACACCTCAAGCTTCTAGGAAAAAAAGAGCAAGACAAAGCCAAAGCCCATACAAAGGAGGAAATTATAAAGATCAGAGCAGAAATTAACAAATGGAGACCAGGTAAATAATAAATTAATGAATCAAAGAGTTGATTCTTTGAATGAATAAAAAATAATAAACCTTTAGCCAATCTTATTTAAAAAATGAAAGAAAAGACTCAAACTAATGCAATGAAGAATGAAAAGGGTAAAATCACTACAGATTCTGTGAAAATTCAGAAAATCATAAATACTTATCTTAAAAATGTTTACTCTCATAGGATGGAACACACCAAAGAAATGGACAAATTCCTAGATATGCATGAATTGTCAAAGCTGAATCAAGATGATATAAAAATTCTGAAGAATCCAGTATCAGTTAATGAGATAAAGAAGTAATTCAAAACTTACCAGAAAAGAGTCCAGATCCTGATGGATTAAGAGCTAAATTCTACAAGAAACTTCAAGAAGATTGAAGGTCAATGCTCTTCAAACTCTAATGAAATTAAAAGGGAAGCAATACTGCCTAACTTATTCCTGGATGCAAGTATTAATCTGATACCAAAACCAGAGAAAGACCCAGCCAAAAAACAGAACTACAAGCCAATCATCCTAATGAGCATAGATGTAAAGATCCTCAATAAGATACTAGCAAACAGAATGTAGCAAATCATCAAGAAGATTATACACCATAACCAAGGGGGATTTGTCCCAGGAATGCAAGGGTCATTAAATGAAGGATCTATATATTAATAATTACTTATCTCAAAAAGGAGATCAAAGAGGATATCAGAAAGTGGAAAGATACCCCTTGCTCATGAATAGGAACAACCAACACAGTGAAAATGGCCATACTACCAATACTGTTATACAGATTTAATGCAATTCTGATCAAAATACCATTAATGTAATGCCCAGAAATAGAGAAAACTTCGCTAACATTCATCTATACTATAAGAGACCTAGAATAGAACAGCAAGCCTGGGTGACAAAGGCAAGGAAGGAGGCATCAAATTCCTTGACTTGAAATTACACAGCAAAGCTACTGTGATAAAATTAGCAAGTTACTGGCAAAGAAACAGAACCAAGGTCCAATAGAACAGAGTACAAGATGCAGACACAACTACAAACACACTCAGTCACCTTATCTTGACGAAGGGGCTAAATATGTTCACTCGAACATAGCCTCTTTAGTAAACAATGTTGGAAAAACTGGCTCTTTATATGCTGAAGACTAAAACTAGACCTATATCTATTACCATGTACTAAACTGAAGTACCAGCTTCTGAGTGGCTCATATTATGATACCTGTCTTAGTTACTTTTCTCTCTTTGCTGAGACAGAATACCTGATGCCCAAAATTAGGGGTGGAATGGTTTATTTCTTATAGTTCTTAAAGGTTTCAGTCAATACTCAGCTGTCTCCAAGGCAGCATGTTGTGTCCACGGCAAAACAGCAAGTGGGAACCTGAGAGAGAGAAAGAAAGGCCTTCTTCCTGCCCCTTACACTGTATGTCGGCTCCACTCCTAGGCGGGTGCAGCACTTAAACCGCCAATCCCAGAGCCACACAACAAACCAATCACAAATGCTAGACTCAGCTGCATCCGTGTCATGATTACATGAGACTTGGCAGGGTCACAGGACCATACCCATAACATTTCCCAAAGAAAGGTTATCTGTTGCTTTCCAGCTTCAAATATTCTTAAACTATTTGTGTATATATCTTTGCTAGTTTATGAGCTGGCACTCAACCTTGAATATGGGTTGTCTCTTTCAACTTCAAGATGGAGTTTAATCCCTATTGTGCGGTAATTGCAAGACAGAAAAAATCTGGCTATGTTTAGAAGGAGAACCCATGAGGCATCACTGGCATTAGGCAAAGTCATCAAAGTGGAGCCCTTACAACTGAATGGCAGTTTACAAGATACCAACCAGAGGAGAAATGTAAGTGTGTTTCCTTTTTCTTGCTTTGTGATGACCTGTACTGTGCTGGATTTCTGTCAACAAGAATGTCATCATCAGATATGTTTCTTCTGTCATGAATCTCCAGAACTATGAGCCCAAATAAACCTCTTTTCTTTTGAATTTACCCATATTCTAGATTTGCATTATTAGCAACTGAAAATAGACAAATACATCTGTCTACTATCTAGCAAGAGCCAATTAGTTATTTTAGATAATTTTTTTCTTACCATGATAATCTAGATACATGTTCAGTAGTTACTGAATTATTTGGAGATGTTAGTACACAAAACCATCCATGTCAAATGCTGAAAATGAAGTAATTATTCTAGCCTTTATTTTGGTATTCTGGGCCAGTCACATAGTTCATGAAGAAACATAATTTGGAGGGGTCAGAGGGTAGAGTAAGAAGAGTCTCCTAAGGGAACGAAGAATTAAATTTAGTTCCAGCTTTTAAAAAGGTAATATATACTAAGAGGTAAATCATATACCTTTTTGGATTTTTAGGTTCTTTATTGGCAATATCAACTCAATTTTACTAAAAGAAAATCAAGTAATAAGATATAGATGTTGACGGATTTTACCACACATACAAAACTCATCCAATTAAACAGTGACATTATTTTCTAAGAACTCTTAATGAGAAAGCACTTAAATAAATTGGCTAGAAGACTGAGAAATAGAGAAATCAGCAGATGTAAGATCTACTAATTTGGTAATTCCTAGGGCCATTAGCTTGTCACATACACACATACATTGACATAATAAAAATAAATATGAAGTACTCCTTTCATCTAAAAGTGCTTTTCCTTTTTCTGGATAGTTTCCTAGTGACAATCTGGCCTCTACAATTCCATCTAAGAAGGCTGTTTGTAGCACTCAATTAATCTTTTATAACATGTGCTTGTCTGCTGCTTTTATAAAACAGACTTGAAAAGAAGGTGCAGAATATATTCTGCTGCACTTCCCACAATGTACTGGTGGTATCCTTCCCTCCAGACAATATCAGCTAACCACAGTATATAATCAGCTGCCCTGATTGGAAGAAACAAATCAGAAAACTGCTGTTCCATAATCACAGTGTTGAAAGAAATACATAAGTAAAATGATAAGCTATTAATTCTGGTTTGGAAAGCTTGAATAGGACTTCTGATGATGCTTAAGGTTTTTGTTTTTTGTTTTTTGGTTCTTCTGAAATGGGTAAATCGTTTAAAATAAAAATAGATGTTGTGTTACAGAACACTCGTTTCTCCTAATATTTATTATTTGAGGGAAAGTGGTATTTTAATGATGAAAAACAATGATGATGTGTTTACATGAGTGCTTCAAAATAACACACAGTTCATTCTCTGATGCCTCACTAGGCCCCGGACTTGAAAATTATATGTTGTAATTTAAGTAAACTTCTACTATATAAAATTTTAATTGAAAAGATATCGTACTTCAATAAGTGTTGTCACACGTCACCATTATTACCAGATGAGGTCTGGCAGTTAACCTCAAGGAGCTTTCTACAAACTAGATTTTATCTCTAACCTGAGTCAGGTATGTATAGCATTCAAGCTATACATCAGCTAGTATGTGCTACATGCGTGATTATATCTCTACTTATAACACTTGTTTTTCTATCTATGACATAAAGTATATATAAGATGTGTACATATAGGTTTTCAAATCATTTATACCATTTGCACTTATATGAATAATTTTATTAGCAATTTTATTATAAAACTTCAGTGATGTTAAAATAATTATTAATTTTTAGAAATCCTACACCTAGAAATATAGTTTCATGAATTAACAGAATGTTGTGACAGTGAAAAACAAAACAATACAAAGAAGAAGACAGTATTTTGGAAGTCTGTATGCCCTGAGAGTCCATCTAGAATGTGTAAATACAAAAGCCAAAGGAAGTTCTGTTTTGTGTTTGCAAATGCTTTTACCCATTTGGGAGATAATGAGCTTTATTTTTCATTTTTCCAGGGGTTGGCAAATTCACTGTGAAAAACATTGCAAGGAATAGCAGTGAGGAAGGCATATGCAGCCTACCACTGCATTTTAATTAAGACTCATTCTCACACATAATCACATCTAAACTGACTTATGTTCCCTACAAAGTTTGTTAGGGCCAAGGAGCCAATAATATAGCCTTCCCTCATTTAATTACTGAGAGACTTACTAAAGTACCTAGGGAGTGCACTAGGAACAATTTTCAGCTTCAACAATAACTTACCTGGAGAAAACTACCAAGTACATCTACCACTTTGCTTTATTTGCATCAAACCTTGGCACTTACTTTGGGGTGCTGGCTTCACATAGCAAGTCACCTTCATCCATTCCTCCTTCCTCCAAACATGGCAGGATGCCACGGATGCCCCCAATACCAGACCCACAGGGGCCATCACTGAGATAGAAGTGATTTGTTTCCAGCTCCATATAAACTGTCACTATAGGAGGCTCCTCAAGCAGTCCATCCTGCCCAGAACTTCAAGGATTCAGAGCTAGTAAGAATCCAAAGAACAAATGCTAGGACCAAGACAAACATCATGGCTTTTCAACTTATTTTCATACTTCAGTTCTTCAGGGGGCAGTTTGAAAAGTAAAACCTTATAACTGTCCACAAAGACAACTGAAAATATCACATTAAATTTTTTATTTTATAGTCTTGGATGAAATTTAGCACAAGCTGAAGATTCCTTATCTTTAATTATTGCTATTTGCAAATTGAAAACACTTTATGCTTTACAAAACACAGATACTTGAATTTACTTTTGGAATAGTCTGTCGCTTTGACATTTTGGAAAGTAAAACCGACTGAATGTGTTTATTAGAATCTTACAATGTAGCTGTGAAGGTATCCCTCAATTTTCCTTAAGAAAAACAATTTTTAAAATGCAGCTCTTTATCCTGAGATTCCAATTGAAAACTGGAAAAGAAATTCCTGTGGATGGCCAGAGCTGTAGCCCTAAGAGTCTTGAGAGTACGTGGGGAGACATTCTTTTCTTGATGCACCTGAACAGCTTGTGTCTATAAATTTTGCCTTGAAAACTCTTGTGGGAAATGGCTGTGTGAATGAAAACACGAGTGAGAGAAATAGAGCTTTTGTTTGAGCAATTCTTTACTGATATGGCTAAGCATGAAATGAGAGATCAGCAGGTGAAACTTGCAGGCTTCGGCTTTATCTAGAGAGACAGAACAATGTTAAAGTATCACCTTTAACTCAACTTGAATCAGCTCTACCTGGATTGGCCAACTGACATTCTACATGGTCTGCCAACACAAGACCAAATAAATCAAGCAGTCAGTCACTTTGTAGGGATTTGAATGGTTGCCAACATAAGAGCTAATACCTAATGAACATTTATTACCTCCTGTGTTGTTCAGCTCCTTTTACTGCAACAAAATAACCCAAAAATAATCAACTTGTGGTGCAAAAAGTTTTATTTTGCCATACAGTTTTGAAAATGCTAGTCCTTAACTAGTTGGGTAGATTTCTTTGGTCTCTGAGAAGATGGCACAATATGAAAGGACCACATGGTAGAATAAAACCACTTGCATCATGAGTCTGAGAACAGAGAAAAAGAAAGAAACAGGATCCACAATCACCAAGGGCAAATCCCTAATGACTTAAACCCCACCTTGGGACCAGGTCTTTAGCACACAAGCCTCTTCGGGACATCCAAGAGCCAAACCATAGCATATGTCAAGAGATGATCTAAATGTTTTACATATATTAATTCTTATTCTAATAGTAACTGTTTGAATTAAGAGCAATTAATATCTCCGTTTTACAAATGGGAAACTGGCTCTCCCAAAGATAGCAACTTTCCCATGCTCCAGAGAAAGAAGGCTATGAGCTGGGAGGGTGGTGAACTGCTAGGTTTGGTGGAGCCAGGTTATTCTTTTTCTTAGGTTTGTACTTTTTTTTTTTGAGATACCAATGGAGGTTATTATTTTTGACAAGATTTAGGATAGACCTTTTCATAGTGAACTTCACAGTTGGCACAGGAAATGAAGACTGTGAAAGCAGCCCAGGGATGGAAAGATCAGCCAGGAAGCACTTGCTACATAAAATTTACCTACATGTAATTAGAATTCTGCCACTCAAATAAGATTATTAATTGTTTTGCAATTCTCCCCTAGCTCTATCTTCTTTGCTCCCAAAATTGATATCCTTGGTTAGTAAATGACTTGTTTCAGAATATATCAAAATGTGTTAGCTAATATACAAAGCATCAAGCTATCTTTACTGCTGATACATTAATAAAGGTGCAGTTTAAAATGCACATGACCCAGTCTTACTGAGTTTTAATTGATATCTCCTTACTTCCAGAAGACAACTACTATCCTTATTTTTGATGTGTGCATTTGATGTTTAGTATCTGGTGATGTATTATTGATATTTAGCATATTTTAAGGCATATGTAATTTAAGTTATAAATATAAATATTCTTGTCTTATTCCTAATCTAAAAAAGAAAGTATGACTATTCACCATCTTAACTATGCTATAGATTTTAAAATGTCCCTTCCGCTCTATGTTGTTGATTTCTGGTAACTATCTTAGAGAACATTTTGCAGTGCCCCTTCCATTCCTAGTTTTCCAAAATATTATTTTAAAATCATAGATCAGTGTTAAATTTCTTTAAATGTCTTTTCTGTATCCATTGAGATGATCATATGATTTTGCTTCTTTGTTAAAAGCAGAGTTTTCTTTTTTTCTTTGTTTCTTTCTTTGTTTCTTTCTTTCCTTCCTTCCTTCTCTTTCTTTCTTTTGGCTTTGTAAGTTGAGTAAGAATTATTTTATCTCATTCAGAATTTTACCCATCAAGGGAAATGGTACATTATCCTGCTGTCTTTTCAAATGTCTCATTGTATCAGACAGAGTTTACTAGAGAAACAGATATAACACAAGATATGCAACTGTTTAAGAAATTAGAAGTTTGGCTTGCAATGGTCGGCCACAAAGTTGAATAAAGGGGCATGCAGAGGGTGAAGGGTCCAGACCAAGGTTGGAGCTCACTGCAGTGTCCTCAAGTCCATATCAGGAGGCTGATCGATCTATGATGGAACACTGAAGAATCTACAATGGCAGGCTGAAGAGTCTACTATAAAGCCAAAACAGTCTGTGCCAGAAGCAAGGAGATGACATCAAAGCCAAAGGCGAAGACTGGAGCTCCTCCAAAGAAGCAGCAATCATTCCCTCCTCACTTGCCTTTTATAGTACGCAGGCTGCTGCCCTGGGGTGGGGGTAGCACTCACACCATCTGCCTGCCCTCCTCTTGCACAGGCTGAGGTTGTTACAAACTAGGGACCCCTGGCCCCCTGCTGAATCACTTAGTTAAACTTCTGACCTTCTCAAATTGACATAATGAACAGGTAACTGCTTGTTCTCTACACCCCAGCATGTAGAGCTGCTGAGTTACTAATTAAGCTTCTAGACTTCTCAGGTCAACACAAGGTATAAACCATAATACTCATATATAGTGATATTTAAATTTTTAATCATGATATTGGTTGTTTGGGCATACTCAATTTTTAAAATCTTGATTATGTCTTGCTAGAGGTTCCTCAAACTTGTCTTTATTTTATTTATTTTATTTTTGGTTTTATTAATATAGCCTATAGAAGTTTCCCAATGAGGTTGCCAGAATTTATAAGGGTTGGCTTTGTGGTGTGATCAGTCAGTCAGCGTGGTAGCTCCACAGCCAGGATCAATTACCCGACTCTAATGGGCCAACATTTGTGATGGAAGCAAGGGGCAATCTCAAGACTGGATAGTAGACACCCATCCTCTGGATATCACAGAAGTCTTTGAGATTCTAATTAAATATTAGAATGGAGAAGAAATCTCAATAATGATTGAGATGAAATTTTATTTCCATCTCAGAAGGGTACAAACCTGGAGTTAGAATTATGTTAGTATTATCTCATTTTGTTTTGTTTTCTTAGAAATCAGTTTTGTTGATATAATCAATTTTTAATGAATTTAGCTTCATATTCTTTCAGTTTATTTTTCTCACAGAGTCGAATCACTTCAAAATAAGGACCCAAGGCTGAGAGTGTAGGTCAGAAGTGGGGTTCTTGCATAGCAAGCTCATAGTCCTCAATTCAATCCATAAAACCTAAGAAAAAAGGGAGTCAGACTCTCAGGAGTCATGAATTCTGCTATCATGCTGGCCAAATATTTCACCACCATTATTTTCTTGTCTCTGGCTCCTGAACAGATATATTTCCAGAGCCAACAAAGGCTTATAAAGTAAATATGGTGTTGCGTGTGTGTGTGTGTGTGTGTGTGTGTGTGTGTGTATACTATGGAGATTTGATTATAATTCTTAATTAGTAAAACTTCAGGTTTACAAATCTCACAGGAACACTATGGGTATTTGGCAATTAATATTTGTAAATCACTTTGAGGTCCTCTAGGTAGTGCAATGCTATCTAAATGAATAATGTGGCAATGAAAATAATAATACATGCAGTTATATTCCCAAGTCAATTACCTGAATTAGATTGTGAAGTCAAAGGAAAGCTGTGCAAAATGTAGCTTTCTAAATAAAAAAATATATTGTCATGCCCCCTCTTAAGTCTTAATGGGAAAATAATACCTGTGAAATACAGAACATAAACACTACATATGACTGTGTTGTCCTACACATGACTGTGATGTCTAATACACTCATGTATGCTTATTGTTTGGATAAATAACTATTTTACTATTTTGTATAGTTCTTAAGACAAGAAGTATGACTTGTAATCACTTCTCTCAGTTGATATTATGTGGAAAATAATTGCAGTTGTTTCAACACAATTGCATAAGAGTGTTTAGTGATAAATTATGGTCCTGCTTGTCAGTTTGTTTGGCTATTTCTGTAAGTATTTTTATAAATAATTCTTTAAAGAAACAGATAAACAAAAAGCCCATGGGGCCTTCACAAGTTTAATGAGTTGCTCTGCAGCTGGCTATCTTTCATTTCCCTTCATGTTAAAGGTCAGTGGTCTCATGGCTCTGATAATATTTTCCTTTATGGCATTGCAGAAAGGATGGTGGTAGATTATGCATTTTTATTTTGTGAATGCAAGTAATTCCCACATTTTGTATTTTGGAGACCTGAATTCTGAAAGTTTTGAAAATTACTCAAAGTAACCTAGAGCACTGGATCTTCACTATGCAATACCTTTATGGCTAATAAACCAGAAGTAAAAAACCCACTCACTTATTTTTCAACTCTATTTCATGCATTTCCAAAATGATTATGATATATTATTTTCTTCATTTTAGATGTTTATTGTCGTACTCCCCTACTAATAATAGAAGACCTCTAGAGTAATATTTTGTCTGTCTTTCTTATGTGTATTCCCAGAACCCTAAATTTACTTACGGTGTAATAAATGGTTAGTAATTTTTTGAGTTCTTAATTAGATGATCAAAAAATGCCCCACTTCCTTTCCCAAATGAGATTATAATTTGAGGATACTTTTTACTTTCATGGGAACTAATAGAAATACAATTGTTGTCAGAAAAATGTCTAATCTCCTGATAAAAGGAAAACATGAAGGCATAGATCTTGCCTGGCTGTAGTCAATGGCATTCTGGAGCTGGTTTGTGCTGGCTCTTGAATGCCAACTCTGTTCATTACCAAATTTGAGTCCTGTGATGTCGTAATAATAATGTTCAATGGGTTGTGGTGAGGAGGAGGGCATGCGGTACAAGTCAGAGCTTTCCTCTCAGGACTTCTGTAGAAAGCTTGGTGTTAAATATCTAACAGTACACCACTTTTTGGAGTAGGGAAAAAATTAAATGTTGACTCCATAGTAGATAAATCATAGAAAATCATAATGTAGAATAATATAACAACTATATTTTTCCTATATTGATGTCAGAGCAAGAAGAGGAAATATGTTTTAAAAATTGACAAATTTAAAATCATAAATAGTTATGAAATAGTCTTATGTTTCTTAAAGCAGTCTCACACAGACAATATAACTTACTCAGATTCCAGAAGTATGTGGCTCAATTCCAGTACAGTAACAAAGTGGAAAGAAGTGTTTGCAGAAGTCAGAATGAATTTGTTGAATAAAAATTTTTATATTCTAGCTCTTTTTTTCTTTCCTTTTCTTTTCTCTTCTCTTTTCTTCTTCTTCTTCTTCTTCTTCTTCTTCTTCTTCTTCTTCTTCTTCTTCGTCTTCGTCTTCGTCTTCGTCTTCGTCTTCGTCTTCGTCTTCGTCTTCGTCTTCTTCTTCTTCTTCTTCGTCTTCTTCTCTCTTATTCTTTCTCTCTCTCTTTCCCTCCCTTCTTCCCTCCCTCCCTTGACAGCTTTTAACCAAGTTGCCCAGGTTGAACTTGAACCTGTGATTCTCCTGTCTTGCCCTCTGAAATAGCTAGAATTACAGTTGTATACCTCCAAGTCTGGTAATCTGTAGACTATTTAAATTAGGAACATGGAAGGTCTGCATCCTGGAAATAAGGATGCATCAGAAGCAGAGTAGCTGTAATAGGGCATAAAACCTAGTAATGTATTATCTAACACTGAAAACTAGGTGAAAGTTATCTCAAATATCAGGTGTTCCCAGGAAATTAGCAAATACAAATAAAAATTCTATCTTAAGGAGTACACTATAATTCTAGAACCCCAAATATTTCTAAAGCAGTTTTTCATACACAATGTCTGCAGTGCAGTAGTGAACAACTAGACATACAACACTATAAGACAATATAAAGGAAATCAGGTAATATAACATAAAATAGAAATGGACTTGTAGGGAATTCAGATATGTTAGGAGAAAGGTAGGTTAAAGCAACTCTACTAATATATTCAAGAAAAATTGATTTGATAAGGAATGTCATTAGATAGCTGGAAGCCTTTTTAAATAACATAGTTGAAAAAGAGAGTTTGGAATAATACATTAAAAATACAAAATACTTAAAATCCATCAAAGGTAATAGCTCAATAGATAGGATAAGCACAATTGAAAATAATACTAGTGAAATGACACATAGGCAAAAAGAACACATTCACAATAAAAAACATAATAAATTAAAGATGCAGAAAACAAGGTAGGAAACAAAAAGATACAATGATAGATTTTAATTTAGTGTAATTAAGGATCCAGAAGTGAAGAAATGAGAATGGAACAGAAAAGATATTTCAACAGTGACTCCTATTTCAAATGATAAAATCCAAGCTAGAAATTCAAGTAGCCTTACAAAATCAAACAAAATAAGTAAAAAGAAACACACTTTGAACTCTTTAGAACTATACCGTAGAAACGCAAAGACAAAGAGAATATATTAAATTTATTGAGAGAATGGGAGATTACACTAAAGTGAAAAAAATTAGGGTGACTTCTAACTTGCTGATAAAAATGGGCAATAAAAGCAAAAAAATCAATAGACTGTTATCTTTAATGTTCTTGAAGTAGATTTTTATACTGAAAAACTGTAAGACAGATTTTCACACAGATTTTTACACTGAAAAACTAAGCTAAAAGAAAACAAAACAAAAATATGCTTTAATAATGAAGATGCAACCAAGATATCTTCAGAGAAAACAAAATCAGAGAGAATTTGTCATCAGTAATTTCACACTAAATAAGATGCTGTCCTCACAAAAATCAGGTGAGAACTTCAGGAAGTAATAAAAATCCATGAAAATGTTTCACTATATCAGTGAGTCAGATTGAATATTGACTAACTATATTAAGTAACAACAATTATATTTAATGGCCAGTAAAATGTGTATACAGATTTTATTTATCAGTTCTGTAGGTGCTGGGGAAACTTACATGATACCCAAAATTTAAAGGAGATCAGTGTATGTGGTTCATGATTTCAGAGGTACAGAATTTTGACACAAGAACCACAATCCCAATGAAATTTTATTTTTCTAACTGGTGGCATCCAATATGATTTCCAACTGTCAGATACTAAACTTAAGATGAGTGCCAGAGATGTACCTCAGTGGCATGGCACCTACTTGGCAAGCATGAGGTCATCAGTTCAATTCCCAGTGCCAAAAATAAATAAATAAATAAATAAATGACTGAGTAGCCCCAGCTAGCCTGAAAGCATCAGCGTACCATACCAGGACCAGGAATGACCAACTCAGCAAACCCCACTGAGCTGGGGAGCCTCAATGAGCCATGTAGGACCTGAGAAAGTTCCACCCAGGGAGCATCACTCAGCCAGGGAGACCACCTCCTGCATGGGCAGCCAATGCCAACACAGGGAGCAACTGGCATTTGGCATCTGGCTGCTCTGGAGGAATATGGGAAAATGACAAAATGAAGGAATAAATCCAATCTCAAACTTCCAGCCCATCTCAAACTGGTCCAGGAGACATGGATATGAAAGAAAGTTTAAGTCACCAATCTGAAATTTCTGAAATCATAGCAACTGAAGTACAGAAACAACTCCGTGAAGCTTTAAAGGAAATCAGATCAGAAATAATCTCACAAGTAAACAAGGAATGATAAACGTAATGAAAAAATGCTGAGCATATCCAAGAAAGACATAGAAAAAAACAGAGGCACAGTGGGAAATAATGGAAGCCTTCAATTAACAATATAGCAAAGAATTACAGTGCATGAGACAGATTCAAAGAAATATCCAGGAAATCAAAAACTCCATGAAAATTTGGCAAAATCACTTGAACAAACGTGAAGATAGACTTTCAGACCTTGAAGGCAAGATTGTAGCTGGCAATCAGGAAAGGAAAGATCTTTTAATAATAACAAGGAACCAGGAAATAAAAATTCAACAGTTGCAAAATGATGTAAAGAAAAACAATATACTATTGATAGGATTAAACAAGAAAGAAGGAATCAATAACAAGTGATATAAAAAGACTATTTACAGAAGTAATAGCAGAAAATTTTCCAAGCATGGGAAAAGAAACTGATATATAAATAAGTGAGTAATATAAAGCTCCAACTAGTCACAACCAAGATAAATCTACACCCTGATGTATAACAATCAAGATCTCAGAAATTCAGCATAACAACAGATAGTAAAAGCTGTTAGAGAAAAGGAAGAGGTCACCTATAAAAGAAAACCCAACAGAATCACAGCTGACTCCTCAACACAAACAACCAAGTCAAGAAGATCTTGGTGTGAAGGATTTCAAGTCCTGAAAGAAAACAACTTCCAACCCAGATTGATGTACCCTGCAAAACTATCTTTCAAACTTGATGGAGAAATAAGATATTTCCCCAACAAAGAACAACTGAAGAACTTCATGACCACCAAACCAACCCTACAAAAATTACTGAAAGTTATTCTAGATAGAGATAAAAATGACTACAATTTCAAGAACAACAACAGAAAAAAACCACCAAGCAGGGCAAACAATTAAACAGAGGAATAAAGTGAAGAACCAGCAGCAGAAAGATAAAATGACAGAAATAAGCCAATATATACTAGTTATAACCATTAATATTTAATTCACCAATTTAAAGAAACACACTGATAGATTGTCTCAAGAAACAAAATCCAACCATAGGTTATATACAATGAACTCATCTGAATCAAAAGGAAATTCATAGAGTGGAAGTAAAAAGATGGGAAACAATACTTCATGCACCAAGAACCCAGAAAAAGCAGCAGTAGCTATTCTGTTTGCAGACATTGTGAACTTCAAACCAATATGATCAAAAGAGATAAAGGAGGTCACTACATACTGATTAGGGGAAAACTTCACAAAGAAGAGATAACAATCTTAAACATATATGCACCAAATAAGGGAGCCCTCAGCTATATAAGATGTATATTAATAGACACGAAAAATCAAATAAGCAATGATACAATTGTAATGGGAGATCTTAACACCCTTTTGTCACAAAGAGACAGATCGACTAGACAAGAAATCAGCAAAGAAATAGCAGAACTAAATCAAACTTGTGAACAAATGGATTTAGTCGATGTGTGCAGAGTATTCCACACAACAGCATCAGAATGTACATTCTTCTCACCTGCTCATGGTACATTCTTTAAAGTAGACCATATTATAGGACATGCTTAAATGCAAAACAATCAAAATTATCCCATGCATATTTTCTGACCTCATTGCTATGAAATTGGAAATTAATGACAAAAAAACTGCAAAAGCTCCACAAAGAGAAAAAAATTAAATAATGCCTTCTTGAATAACCAATGGATCACAGAGGAAATTAAAGAAGAAATTAACCAATATCTGCAAGCAAACAAAAGTGCAAGTTCAACCTACCAGAACCTGTGGGATACAATGAAAGAAGTCCTCAGAGGGAAATCCCGTTCTTTTTTCAGAGTACTGTAATTTTAAATGCATACATTCTTTTCTTCCTCTTTTGGATTGATTCTAAATTCTTTTTTCCTTTTTTGGGAGGGAGTGCTAATGTAACGGGTGTGATTTACCTTATTTTTTTTCAGTGAGTTTTTTGTTTGTGTATGGGAATATCATTGATTTTTGAGTGTTGACTTGGTATCCAGCTATGCTACTGAATTTGTTAGTTAACTCTAGCAGTCTTTTGGTGGAGTTTTTGGGGTATTAGATATAGAGTATCATGTCATCTGCAAATAACAATAGTTTAACTTCTTCCTTTCCTATTCTTACTTTCTTCTTCTTCTTCTTCTTCTTCTTCTTCTTCTTCTTCTTCTTCTTCTTCTTCTTTTTTCATATTTATAAAATAAAAATTGTTTAAAGTGAGAAAGTTTAGGGGCAACTTTAATAAAATATTAAAGTAAACCATAGGAGTTGAAAACATATTAATTTAGTGACATCAGATTTCTTATTTTGTTTAGTAAAGTCAAGCCATTTTGCACATAAAGTAGCAATGTTTAATTTAGATATTTCAGTGTTACATTTCTGATATAGTATTGCCTTTGAATTACACTTTATTCTTAACAAGTTCACCTGAACAGTTTCACTCTGTTAGTAAGTTTTGTTTTTTAAATAATTCTTATGATGTCAAGTTCCCGATTCTGTGAACTCCAGAGACAATGGTTCAGCTCCACAATAAATTAATAATCCTAAGTGAATGGAAAACTCTCTTCTCAGCTACACAATTTTCCTCAAAGAATGTATTCATGGAGTTTCTCTTTTTTATGTAATCCAAGTGCCAGTTGTCTTTCTTTGTGCAATCTGTTCTCGCTCTAGCCTTGTCATTGACACAGGTAGTGTTAGAGTTTCATTCCAGTTTATGACGTGCATCACCGAGTTTACACTAGTTTTGCAGATGTGGCAGAAGAACCACCATTCAGGCTGTAATTAAATTTCAGTGAATTGCTGCAGTGAAAGATTGTTTAAGCAAACATGGAAATAGTACTCAAATCCTTCCCTTCAAGTGAAGAAATTATATATTAAACTATTAAAAATACATAATCCTAGGATTAAACTCTGACTTTAAGATTAGTATGCTCTTTGTCCCAATTCAGGGTCTTATTTCAGTTTCAATTCCAGATGATTTTTTTAAAAAAGATTTAAAAATGGCATCCCTGAGTTCATTATTAAATTTTATTCTAATTCTCCATAGTATTAATTAAATCATGGGGAATTAGTTCTTAGGATTAAAAATAATTTATTATAGATGATTATCTTACTAAAAAGATGAATAGGTGGGGAAACTTAAGTCTCACATATACCTAATTTAGAGAACAGGGGTTAAAAATAAAAGGAAAGTTTGATTTTTAAAATTTTTTTTGTTTTAAATTTTAGGGATGGAAATAACTCCCCATGGTAGAGCATTTGCCTAGTATGTATGAGGCCCTGTATTTGACCTCCATCACTACAAAAATAACTGTAAGTATGTAAGTAAATAAATAAATAGATGGAAAAGACATTAAAGGATATCAGTAACATGCTGTGCTTTTATGGGGATATGTTAGCTAAGAAACAGTTTACTTGGCTTTGATGTTCTTTCTAGTACAGGTATATAAACATTATATATTATTTAAATATTTAAACATTTTAGAGTGTATAGAGTAGAAAACAAAAATCTCCCTCTATCTAGTCCTTTTTCCTGACCTAACAGCTCTATGCTCATTGATGTAATCATTGCTACTAGTTTGTATGTATTTGTTCGTAGTGCAAAACACAGGCATTATGTAAACATAGCATATTCAATGTGCAATGGACTTTTTATAATAAATCAATACATTATGAATAGCTTTGATTTCAAAGCATTATTAATATCATTTGTTTAAAAAGCCCCAAAACAGTCGATTGAGTCAATATATTAGAGGGTGTGCGTGTGCGTGTATCTGTGTGTATGTGAACATGATCTATTATGTTCTGAAACTGGAAAAGCTTTAACATACAATAACTAATTTATTCTTGTAGCTCTTCAGGAGTTTTAAACTAAAGTTTTAAAGGGGTTGGCTTCTTTTTAAATTTTTCAGTGTTATTCATATATGATATTTAAGTACAATAGAGGTACATCTATTACTGTATTTATTAATCTTTTGATAGTATTCTATTTAGATAGACTTTAGCCTGAAACTGTCACAATATTCTCTTATATATCTTGTTCAGATTGTATTTTGATGTTCAATTTTAATCATAATTACACTGTAATTAACTTTTGTGTGCATAGTAGGCAGATCTCTCCTGCCAAAAGGATTTGTTTTCTCAAAATTAAATGAAGACTCTATCTCCTATTTATAAATGTACTTTCTTTATTTTTGAAAAGTTTATGCATGTGCTACATACTTATTTTTTATTTCTTTTCTATTTCAAAATTGTCTCTTAAATCTGTACCACACTTCATAAAATTAATCATAAATTACACAGATTTAGCCTTAAGTCTATATAATTTTGTTGTTAAGTTTTAAGTATAATAGCTCATAGTGTTTCTATAAAATAGTCATCCCTGTGGGTTTATTGTTATGATTCTCTCCTTATTTGGAGCAATTTAACTCCTAAGTAATCTTTTCAAAACTGTCAATGTGCATTGGTGTTAAATCTTCTGAACTCTTAATGACCACTACAGTTTTTCTTGTTTCCTGTAGATAGTTTAAATGGGTAGATTTTCCTAAGCTGTATTCCACTGAAAACAACTGTTCAATGAAATATTAATAGATATTTCAAAGTGTAAAGAAGCACTATTATCAGATACACTTGGGAAAAGTAGTCAAACAAAATTAAAACTAATTTGTTGATGTTTGTTTAAATTTGATTTTATTGCAGAATTTCTCAGAGGTCTTAATGAAACTATACTAGGAAGCATGTAGAGTTTATACTGCAAAACATATTTACCCATTGTTATAGATGGGATCTTACATGTTTTCCAAAGGCCCATGTGTTAAGGACTTGGCTTTCAGCCTGTGGTGCTACAGGTTGGTAGAACTTCTGGAACCAAGTAGGATGAAGTTAGGCCACCAAAGGAGATACTGGGGTCACTGTTCTCTCCTCTCTTGCTCTCTCGCTCTCTCAGTGTATCACTCTCTCGCTCTCTGCTTCCTAACCACAAAGAGTTGAGCAGCCTCTTTTCCTTGAGTATTGTGTTGCCACAGGCCCAAAGCACTCTGGTAGAGCAACTATTGACTAAACCCATAAACACATGAGCCACAATAAACCTTTTCTCTTTTAAATTGTTTATATTAGATATTTTCCTACAACAGTGGAAAGCTCACTAATACCTGCATAGTTATTTAATAATGACTCTGTATCGTGGTCTCAAGGAACAAAAATGGGAACAACTTAGAAAATTGTTGTTCCAGTTATTGAGGTATGAAGTTGTACATGTTCTGTTCATTGAGGATCTTGGAAAATTGCCTAACAAAATACACAAAATGTTTTTACTGCTTTCTTTCACCAGTTCGTTAATGAACTGGCTCTGTTCTTTGTATTGTACTTGTCCACTCTGTAGCAAGTCATTCATTCATAAATATTTATTTAGGGCCCCACATTTAACTGTGTCCCCAAAACTCTTTTAGGTCTCCATACTACTAAAGTAAATGAGTCTGAAAAAAGTCTTATGGAGGTTGTTGGAAGAAGGGAGAAAGAAAATAAAACTAAATGAGGAAAATGTGAAGCTTTCTAGATGATGGACACAATATAAAGCATAGGAGCACAGTGAGTGTGGACTGTGTGTATGAAGGGTGGATTTTTATATGTCTCATGGAGAAGGTCAAAATGCTTTTGTGAGAAGGTCACATTTTAGCAAGGACCTAAAGGAGGTAAGATAGTAAGCCAGACATGTCTGGGATAAAGATCAGCCCCAAGAGCACCAGGCAGAAAATCCCTGAGTTGATTTTTTTTTCTTTATGGATTTGTAAAAGTAGATTAGTGATTCAAACATGACATTACTTATTTATAAGATGTTCAAAATTTTAAGAAAGAGGTAAGTTAGGTCATTGGTTACAACCAGAAACCTATACATGCCAACTGTAGGAAGTTTTTCACTGCACAGTAGAAGACTCAGGCTTCCCAAATTAATCCCTTTTCTATGCAAGCTGCACATTTGTTTTCCAGGCACTGTGTCTGCCCTTGCAGAAGAAGCCAGGAGACAATCTGAATCTATCCTAAGTGCTCCGCTGATGGAATAACACATATTCAAATCAAGAACCTGTTAAGAACCTCAATTCTTCTGACTGACTTGTATGTTTTCTAAAACCTGTTCTGAATTAGATCAGGGCTTCCCCCAAGGCTCACATACTGAGAGACTGGACCCTAGTTCAGTACTGTAGTGTTCAGTGGTGGGGCCTCTGAAAAGCTGTTGGGTGATGGAACATCACCTCATTCACTGATGGGTTCACAATTTGATGGGATCTGGAGAGATGATGGAATCCTTAGGAAGTGAGACCACTTTGTTGGAGGATCTAGGTCACTGGGGGCACGTTCTTGAAGGATGTAAAGGTATATCATGCCTTTAGCATGTCTTGGTCTCTCTCTCTTTCTTCTCTTCCCTCCCTCCTTCTTCGTCCTTCTTCTCCACCTTTTCCTACCCGCCTCCCCATCCTCCTCCTCCTCCTTTTTTTTCCTCCCTTCCCTCCCATCCTCAAGACATTCTGCCTTGCCAAAGTTCTAAAATGATAAGATCATGGACCAAGATCTCTAAAACTATGAGCTACAATAAATCTTTCCTCCTTTTATTTTCTCAAATATTTTCTACAGCAATGAAAAGCTAACATCTGTTCTTCGAAGTACTTTTATTTTCATTATCCAGTATTGTTACTGGGTCAAAAACTGCAATGATTATTCAGACTTGGTCAACAGGAAAATGTTGTTGTTGGCAGTACAGCACTGTGGGTAAATCTAACATCAATGACTCTTTCTTCTCAGAAACCATGGATAATTATCTTAAGCCCTTAGAAACCAGGAATTAAGCATAGCATGTCACTTAAAAATTGGAAATTTAAGGGAACAAAAATGCCTATTTTTATCATCTTGCATTTATTTTCACTTAGCACCACAACTGAACTTATCTTGGTTTTAAAACCTGATAAACCTGATTTAGTAGTATGGAGAGGATAGCAGATAGTTTCTTTGTATTTGAAATTTAAAATGTGTTTGCATATGTGTGTGTGTGTGTAGCTAAAATGAAAGAGTCTTTAAATAGGACTTCTAGATTAAGTATAAAGTATTTTTCTTCATCATTTTGGAGAAATTCTAATGAATTTGACAATCTTATGTCAAAGGCAATTCTAATGTTAAGCTAGATTATTTTTGCCTTTTGAGCTATTTTTCCTTTTCTGTCCCAGTAAATTATTTTCCTTATTAATTTCACCAAAAAATAAATTAGTGCAATAAGTGCATTCATTTGGAGTGTACAGTTAGGGGATCTTATAAATTGTATGTACTCACAAACCTTGACTGAATCAAGGAACAGAATGTTTTCTTTGCCCTCAAAATACTCCCCAAAAGCATTAGAATTAGGACTTTAATTTTTAAAAGATGTGTAATTGATATTTGTCATATCATATATTAACAAATTTAACAGAATTTTATATATTAATGTGATAACCTTGTAATTCAAATTTAAAGTGTAAAATTGAGTAGTGAACATCATTTTATAATTTTGAGCTAATCTCTTAATAAGTATATGCATAATTTTGTAATATCTAAGATAACTTTATATTCATAGTATTAAAAACATTTATTAAATTTATGAGAATTATTTGGTACTATAATGTAGAAGATTTTGCTCACCATATCAGAAAATTAGTTATTAAAAATACATAATCACATAATTTAATTTAGAAATGTGGTTGAAATATTTAAAGGTGTTTAATAAAATTAAAGGAGTACAAGAAGTCAGTCACTATTCACAAATCCCTTGGAAGTAATTACTGAAATGTGTTGGGTTTATAAATAGAAATATAAGAATTATATGCTGAATTTTAGTATATGAAAATATGGTTTTGAATAAGTAGCTGAAAAATTTGAAGATGTACCTTCAGTTACACCTAAAAATTGTAGTTAAAGATTGGCTAATAACTGAAGGCTAATTTTGAATACAAAGCAAATCCCTGAATAGGTTTCCTTTTTTCAAATTATTTTTATTTTTAATATTTTTTTACTTTATGGGAAAAGGCAAAACAAAATTTCATGACAATAGGAGAATAAAAATAGTTAACACATTGCATACTATTATGCTTAAAGTAGTTAAGTAGTTACTCAGAGTAAAAGTTCTGGGCACAAAAATTCTTCAATTGATATTAACACAAACTTTCTGTTTTAATGAACTAAGTGACACTGATACTATAACTAGATCACATTGTTTCTCCCTTTTCCTTTCCTTCCTTTTCTCTTTCCCCCATTCTAGTTCTTTTCTCCTTTTAAACAATTTCTTCCCATTTCACAATATCTATTGTATATTTTAGACCCTTACTCTTTTAATTTCTTACATCAGGGAGACAATATGATGTTTACACATGTGAGTCTGATTCATTTCACTAATAAGCATGGTCTCAAGTTGCATTCATTTACCTATAGAAGTTTCAAGTTTCTCATTCTTTGTGGCTGAGTAGTACTCCAATATACAAAAAACCTTGCATCTTTTTTTATCTATTCTTCAGCTAATGGAAATTTCTGTTGTTTCCAGGATTTATCTCTTACATGTTGTGCTGCCATAGTGGGGCCAGGAATATGGCTCAGTGGCATAAATGCCTGCCTAGCAAGCACAAGGTCCTGAGTTTGATTCCTGATACCAAAAAATAATTGTGCTGCTATAAATACAGGTTCACATATGTTTCTGTGGTATGTTTTTTAACTCTTCTGGGAAGATACCCAGAAGAGGAATAGCTGGGTCGAATGAAACCTCTAATCCTAGATTTTTGAAGAATCTCCATACTGATTTTCACAGTGGTTGCACCAGTCTGCACTCCCTCTAAAAGTGGAAAAGGGTTTCTTTTTCCCCGCAGCCCCCTCATCATCTATTATTGTTTGATTGCTTGATAATAGCTGTTCTTTCTGGAGTGAGATAGAATCCCAGTGTTGCCTTAATTTGAGTCTCTCAAATGACCAATGATGTTGAGCATTTTTTCTTAGACTTATTTACTAATTGTATTTCTTTGTCTGAGAAGTGTAATTTTATCTCAGATGACCATTTTTGGATTGGGTTTTTTAATTTGAGAGGTCTGATATTTTTCAATTCTTCGTGTGTTCTAGATAGAAGTCCTTTGTCTGAGGGACAATTGGTTAAAATTTTTTCACACTCTGTGAGTTGTCTTTTCACTCTGTTGGTGATTTCTTTTGATGTGTAAAAGCTTTTCAATAAGATGAGGTCCAAGTTGTTGATTCTTTGAAGTACTTTTGTGCAGTTTGGGTCCTTTTCATGACCTGTCTGCCTACACCTATGTCTTCAAGATTTCTACCTATGTTCTGTTCCAGTAGATTTTTTTGTTTTAATATTTAAATCTTTGATCCATTTTGATTTTAGTTTAGTTCGTGGTAAGAGACATACATCTAGTTTTAGTCTTTGGCATGTGGAGAGCCAGTTTTTCCAGCACCATTTATTAAAGAGGCTATCTTTCTTCCAGTAAACATGTTAGGCCACTTTGTTAAGATAAGTTGGCTGAGTGTGTTTAGAGTTGACTTCATCTTCTAATCTGTTCCACCGATTCTTAGGTAGTTAATTCTGCCAGTACCTTGCTGATTTTATCATAGTAGATTTGCAGTATGATTTCAAGTCAGAGATTGTAATGCCTTCTGCCTGCTTTTGTTTCGTAGAATTGCTTTTGCTATACTGGATCTCTTCAGATTGTTTTCTCTAGTTCTGTGAGGGATGTTAATGGTATTTTAATCAAGATTGCTTTAAATCTGTATAAAAATTTTGCAAGCATGGCTGTTTTCACCACATTGGTTCTTCCCATCTGTAAGCAAGGGATATCTTTCCATTTTATGATATCCTTTTTGATCTCCTTCTTTCATAGGACTGTAACATTCAACTTCTACTTCCTTTATTAGAATGATTCTTAAGTATTTCATTTTTTGGATGCTATTGTGAAGGGTATGATTTCCCTAACTTTTCTCTCAGTGAATTTGATGTTTGTGTACAGGAATGGTATTGACCTTTGAGAGCTGACTCTATCCAGTTATGCTACTGAATTCGGTTACTAAAGCTAAATGCCTTTTGGTAGAGTTTTTGGTGTCTTCTATACACAGTAACATGTCATCTGTGAATAATAATAATTTAACTTCTTCCTTTCCTATCTTTATTCCTCGTATTTTTGTCTCTTGTCTAATTGGTCTGGGTAATGTTTCAGCATGATATTGAAAATGAATGGTGAGTGAATATCCTTATCTAATACCTCATTTTAGAGTAAAATTTTCAGTTTTCATCCATTTAGAATTATGTTGACTATTGACTTTTCATAAATGGCTTTTATCGGACTGAGGTAAAGATCATCTATTTTGATTTTTCCTTAGGGTTTTTATCATGAAAAAGTGCTGGATTTTGTCAAAAGATTTTTCTACATCTATTGAGATGATCATGTGATTTTTGTCTTTGACTGTTGATATGGTGCATTACATTTATTGATTTGTGTATGCTGAACCATCCTTGCATTCCTGGGATGAATTCCACTTGGTCATGATGTACTATATTCTTAATGATTTGCTGCATTCTGTTTGCTAGTATTTTATTGATGATTTTTTTTTTTTGCATCTATGTTCACTAGAGAGATTGGCATCTAGTTCTTTTTGTTGGCTAGGCATTTCTCTGGTTTTGATATCAGAGTAATACTCCAGGAATGAGATATTGCTTCCCTTTTAATTTCATTGAAGAGTTTAAGGCATATTTGCCTTAAATTGCCTCTAGATTTCTTGTAGAATTCAGCGGTGAATTCTTTAGGACCTGTGCTTTTCTTTGTTGGTTAAGTCTTTAATTACATTTTTCAATTTCATAAACTGATACTGCTTTATTCAGAATTTTTATCACTTCTTGGTTCTGCTTTGGTAGTCCACTTGTGTCTAGAAATCTGTCCACTTCTTTGGTATTTTCCATCCTATAAGAGTAAAGTTTTTTGAAGTAGGTACTGATGATCCTCTGAATTTCCACAGACTCTGTACTGATTTCACTCTTCATTTCTCAATGCATGAATTTGAATCTTTTCTTTCCCTTTTTGATAAGGTTGGATTGGGGTTTATCAGTTTTATGTACTCTTTCAAAAAACAACTCTTCAATTCAATAATTCTCTATATTGTTTTCTTAGTCTCCTTTGCATTAATTTGTGCTCTGTTTTATAATTTCCTCCCTTGTATGGGCTTTGGGCTTGACTTGCTCTTATTTTTCTAGAAGCTCCAGGTGTAACACCAAGTTCTTTGTTCTGTTTCCCTGATGTGAGAATTCACTGCCTAAATTTCCCTCTTAGGACTGCTTTCATTGCATCCCGTATGTTCCAGTATGTTGAATCTATGTTTTTGTTTAATTGTAGATATTAACTTCTTCTTTAACTTCATTTGTCACCCACTGGTTGTTTAAAAGAATGTTATTTAATTTTCACATGTTTATGGAGTTTTTGTGATTTCTTTTCCCATTATTTTCTAATTTTATTGCAGTACAGTCAGAAAATATGCATGGGATAATTTCAATTCCTTCGCATTTATTTGAGTGTGTTCTATGGGCTAGTGTATGGCCTATTTTAGAGACTATTCCATGTGTGCTGAGAAGAATGTGTATTCTGATGCTGTTGCGGGGAACACTATGTAAACAGCTACTAAATCCATTTGTTCACAGGTTTGGTTCAGTTTTGGTATTTCTTTGCTGACTTTTTTCTATCTCTTTTTAACAATGGGGTGTCTATAAATAGAATAGCTGCCCCTGCTTTTTTCTGAGTTCCTGTTGCATTAAGTATTTTTTTTTTATCTTTTGACTTTCATGCTGTGTATTTCTTTTTGAGTTAAATGTGTTTCTTGTCTGTAGCATATTGTTGGGTTTTGTTTCTTGGTCCATTTTGCAAGTCTGTTTCTTTTGATTGATGAATTGAGTCTATTTACATTGATGGTTATAATTGGTATGTATTGGCTTATCTTTGTCATGCTGTTTTTTCATTGTTTTTTCCCTCTGTTTAATTGCTTGCCCTGCCTGGTAGTTTCTCTATGCTGTACTTGGAATTGTGGTCATTTTTATCTCTGTCTAGGATAGCTTTTAATACGCTTTGTAGCATTGTTTTGGTAGTCATGAATTGCTTCTGTTTTTCTTTGCCATGGAAATATTATTTCTCCATTAATTTTGAAAGATAATTTTGTAGGTTACATCAGTCTGGATTAGAAATTGTTTTCTTTCAGGATTTGAAATTCTTCACTCCAAGTTCTTGACTTCAGAGTTTATGCTAAGAAGTTGCCATGATTCTGCTGGGCTTTCCTGTATAGGTGATCTGTTTTGTTTTTTGATTTTTCTCTTTCTAACTGCTTTTGATATTCTGTTTTTGTGCTGAATATTTGGGGTCATGATTATTATATGTCTCAGTGTAGATTTATCTTGATCATGGCTAATAAGAGTTTATATGCATCCCTGAGATAACTGTATGTCAGATTCTGTTCTCATGTTTGGAAAATTTTCTGCTCTTGCTTCTGCAAATAATCTTTTGATGTTATTTTTGTGGACTTGTTTTTTCATTGACAACTATCAGTTTTTTATTACTTTTGTTTGTATCATCTTGCAGCTGTTGAATTATTTCTTCATTCCTTGTTAACTTTAAGATATCTTTCCCTTTGCAATCACAGGCCGTGATCCTGTCTTCAAGGTTGAAAGTGGGTCTTCAGTTTCATTCAAGTAGTTTTGCAGGTTTCAGTGGAATTTTCAATGCCCTGGATATCTGTTTGAATCTGTTTCATGGATTCTATTTCTTCCGTATATTTATCATTCACAGTTTCCATCCTCCTCCAATCATCATCTAATTTTTTTAATCTATCTTTACTCTAGATTTGCTGAGCAGTTGCTTTTTAAATGTTAACATTTCTTTTCTTTTTTTTTTTTTTTGTGGCACCAGGGTTTGAACTCACAGCCTCATGCCTGCCAGACAGGTGCTTAAGCCACTGAGCCAAACTCCCAGCCCTAACATCTCTTTTTTGACCTGGGAGATTATTTCTGATCTGATTTCCTCTATAGCCTCATGGATTTTTTTTCTTTACTTCAGTAGCTAACTTGTAAGAAACGTCAGGTTTGTGTCTTCCATTTTCCTCTACTTTTTTGCCTTCTGGTATGCTGGAGGTCTGAGGTTGTATTTTGCCTCTGCATCTTGTCATTTTCTATTGCAAAAGATATTTTGCTTTCTGTGTTGATCCCTGTAAGTTTTTGCAGTAGGTACCTCTATCAGTAGCATCATGTCCTCTCTAGGGAAATTCTGTTCAGGGATGTCTTCTGTATGGAGGATGTTCTTGCCTGTGTCTGTTCCAAGATCCTACCTTCCTAGTTAATTAAAAGTGAGATATTGATATCTGTTTGACTCAATCCCTGGTTCTTTGGCACTGGGCTGTGGTGAAGTAATTACCCCAGAGTTTCCCAGTATTGTTACAGAAAAGAGAACAACAGATTATAACAGATATGACATCCTAGGTAAAGCATTGTAATTAGCAATAACAACAGCATCAAGCACAGTTTAGAAACTGACAAACTGTGATAGTTATTAATTTTGTACCTTATACAATGAAAGCAAAATCTACAATTATATAACAGAACTGTTTATAAATTGGGAGCTTGTATTCAAAGTGTTTTCTCTTAACAGAGTGATTTTGCCCTGTGGTGGGAGATTTAAGAAAGATAATGGATAAAACAAAGATAATGGAAAAGAAAGTAGAAGCAAGACTAGAGGACAAAGGATGATCACATGAACTTTAGGAAACTAGAGAAGAGGGCAGAAGAGAAAGAATGAGGGAGTAAGCAAAGGATTATCTGAACTTGGTCTCTGGGTTTGAGGGACAGGATGTTTTCTGTGACTTGAGTTCTCCCGAGCCATTTAGAAAAGAGAAAACAAAAATAAAAGAAAAAAGAAAAAGAAAAAGAAAAAAAGAGAAAGAGGGAATAGGGATGGCCCCACCCACCTGCTTCTATTATGTGTGTCTTTGTCCTCAAGCACAATGCTGGTTTACATAAACTAGCACCTGTTGACTCATATTGTTATTGTTGCTTCAGACTTTTTCATGCCACTAGTCCCACCTGTCCATCCTGTGCACCCTAGTTGGAATCCTACTGTGTCGCTGTCACTCCCTCTGATCTCTGGGCCTTCTGGCACAGTTCACCCTCACCCCAGCTTTGACAGAGCCAATGATGGGAGGAGCCACCCTCCATGTAGTTCACCTGGGTGGCAACGGCAGCCTGAAGAGGATTTTAAGAGCACACACTCAAAAATGTTTCCTGGTAACACTGTTTTTATCTGATAGCACCCTATGAAATATTAGTTTTATCTAGCACAATTTTCATAACTCCTAGGTATTTACTAGATGCTGATTGAGTGAAAATGTCATAAGTAACACAAACACAACAGCAATTACACTTGCAGATGTCACACTTGAGTGTGTTGGTTCAAGGAGTGCATAAAATAATGGTAATAAGGACTTTTCTCCTGTGCTATAGAATTTACATTGAAAAGTCCATATGGGACTAGTTTAAATATGTTGTTGTGAGATGTCAGGGGGATTTAGAAAAGTGATTCTAAGACTTTATAGCAGATATCTTGTGGAGAATGGAATCAAAGACTTAGACAAGTGTTTATAAAGTGACAATCTACTACATAAGATTTGACAGCCTAGCAGCTCAATGCATATTTGTGGAAAAACCTAGTTGACACTCCAGTTCTGTTGAGAACAATGACATCAATGAGAAAATTGACTGGTAGATCTATAGATGCAAGAAGATATCACAGCACAGATGATGCTAGCTGATGGTAGGAAGCTTTGATTTCAGCTCTAGAAACTGTCACTTAATGGACAAGCTAAGTGGACTGATAAAGAAGGACCATGCAAAAAGAAGGCAAGTTTATACAGGAATGATTTACTCTATCCTTTCTGGAAAGACCTATAACTGTTTCATTTGAAACCACCACAGAGGAAAGAGGAGTACTGAGGCCTTTCAAATGCTAGTGGGTGGATTGTCTAATATTTAGATACAAGTAATACACATATAACTCAAGTCTGTCTCACTGTAAGTTTAGTGGGTGTGCATGCCTATTCAGTGATGTGGATGAAACTGTTGCAGTGGTTACCAAGTATTGCCTTTGAAATACACTTGGCACTGATAGAAATTTCATGTTGATTTCTTGACCTGTAGAATGAGATTTACAAGAGTTCAGAAGCTTCTGTAAATAAAGTCAAAACTGCATTTTACCTGAGACCATACACTTGCTCCCACAATGTGTAACTCCTTTGGTAGTTATTTCCGAGTTATGTTTTCACACTGGTTTATGTGCATTTGAATCTCCAACTCAAGTTCTGTTTCTAGAAGATTTAACCTTCCATTTTGGATGAATTATCTTATTGATTTTTGCCTTATTCTGTTTGTAGTAGATATGGTGACTCACTTAAACATTTCATGAGTTGAAAATTTTGAGTTGTGCATTTGTGAACTATTTCTGTTAGGGAAAAATAACATATTTTTTTAAAGTTGTCAACACCTTTTCTTGGACATACAGAAAATATTCTAGGAAGATATTGTTAAAATGAAGCATTGTTTGGAATCTATTTCTAGAAACTTAAAAACGATTTTGATATTGAAAGTATTCTGTAGTTTTACAGTTCCTCCCTAGTTTTTTTGAAAATATTGTGGATGAGAGCAACTTTCCCACCAGACCTTACCAACATGGAGATCTTACAGTACTATTTCAAATATCAAATCAGTACTAACAGTGATAGGCTCATCCTAAAATTTCAAAGTGCTTGGAGTTCTTTCTCCATTATTTGCAGTGCAAAAAGTAGAGCTATGGTTAAGCCTTTTATGGCATATATTGTTGACTGATTTTCTTAATGTACATACTCACATTTATTTAAGTTTAAGGAATTCATTAATATGGATACCTTTTAGCTATTGTCCTCATATCTCTTTACCCTATAGCAAATAGACCGAGCAAATGTATAGGGTTACCAAGATTCGTGGAAGAAGACAGCTGTGGAGAAAAATAGCATTTCATTCATAACCAGCTCCATGATTCATGCCATGCTCACTGAAGAACAAGAGGCTCATGGGGTTTTTTCTACTGAGAGTCATTCGGGGATGTAGAAGTGAAAATTCTAATTCTCTTCATTAGTAACTAGGGGGATTTTGCTCTTGTGTGTGTGTGTGTGTGTGTGTGTGTGTGTGTGTATTTCAGAGAGAGACAGAGAGACAGAGATGGCAAGAGAAAATAACAATGGGAAACAACTAGCACATGATAGCCACAATTAATGCTTTTGAAAGATGAAATAAATCTCTCCCCTCAGTGAAACCCAGAAAGAACAAGAAAATTGTGCTCCCTGAAAGAGTAAGAAGGAAAAATTAAAAATTAAAAATTTGACTCAATTTTTCTGAAACACCACAAATAATTAGGCAATAGATTGATGATTCTTGAGCAGTTGATATCAGGGTGCCTGCTAGGAGTGCCTGTCTCAGCACCATATGACTCAAGTTTCCATCTCTCAGAGCAGTAAACCTTTTTTAATTTTTATTTTTGTTGACAATTATTTGCAATACATAATGATTTTTGTGGAGAGTTGGTACATGTACTCAACGCATTTATTTTTATATTTTATTTCTTGAGATGGGGTCAAATTATGTTGTTTAGGTTGGCTTTGAACTAACTATGTAGCCCAGGCTGGCCTTGAATTCATGGTGGTCCTCCTGCCTCAGTCTCCTGAGTGCTGGGATTATAGGTGTGCACCACCATGCTTGGATACATAACACATTTTAATTTTTCTTTTTAATCCCCTACCCCTTTCCCTTTTTAAAATTCCCTTCCCCTCCCTCAGCCTTCATACCTTGGTCCCCTTCCCTTCTGAAAAATAGCTATCTCCTTATTTCCTATGATTTATCTTTTATTTTGATTTTTACTTATATTTTAGGTTTTTCATATAAGAGAAGCCATATAATATTTAAGCTTGTGTATCTGATTTATTTCACTTAACATTATGGCCTCAAGGTGCATCCATTTTCTTAAAAAAGATTCAAGTTTATTCTTATTTGTGGCAGAGTAGTACTCCATTGTGTATAAATACCATATTTTCTTTTTTTCATTCACCTGTTGATGGACAACTTAGATGGTCCATCAAGATTTAGCTATTATGAGTTGTGCTGCTATATACATGGGTACACGTGTATTTTTACAATATGATACTTAGAAGGATCATACTTCTATCTCACTTTTCTCTACTGCCTCTTTGAATTTCGGGTAATTAGAAATATACAAAAAAACTTTCCAATGAAAGTGGAAATTGACAGAAATTGGCAGTTGTCTCCCAATACCTATCATCAATTTATCCTTACAGGAATATAATTACCTTTTTTTAAATGTCACATGACCAACCAGACACATTTACCAACAATCCTTCCCCTCTGAGGAAATGTGGTGATGAGGCTAAATTGCGAACAACAGGTTATTAGCAGAAGTGAATGTAAAACTGATTTATGTCCTAAAAATAAGGGAATGCTGTTCTCACACCCTGTCTCCATCATGCTTGTTGGAGTACAAGTGTGATAGAAGATACTCAGAACTGATACCTAAGGGTGACATCCCAGGGAAGACTAAACAGTAAAGGCCTGGAGCACACGCGGTACAGCCTTTATAACAAATGAGTGTCAAAGTGTTCAATAACTCTACCTTTTTTAAATCACTGCTATTTTGAGTTTTTGTTTCATGAGCTGAAATAGTATCCTAGTTATCATACATAAAGTTTAATCTTTCACATTATCTTCTATTCCCTGGGTTTTTAGATTTTGGTGGTAATTTATTTTCTTCTATGTACTTAAAAGTAAAAGCAAAATGAGTAGGTAAGACCTGGTCAATAGAAAATATTTTTTGCAGGACACTTAAAAAGTAACTATAATTATACATGGAGGGGGTGCTGAGAATTGAACTCAGGACCTCACACTTGCCAGACAGGGGATTGTGCTGCTGAGTTAAACCCCTGGCCCTAATCATAAATTTTTAAAGGAGGACTTTGCTGGGAACATAAAGTTGACAATAGTAAAGATAATTTGAACCATGGAATTGTACCATGATTGCTTTGGCTTTTAATGTTATAAATGATATTAAAGAATTTGGATTATAAAAGGCTTAAAAGTTATATTATCATGTGATTTTCACTGTGTCGATTAGACATAAGTTGATTCCAGGGTAATTAAATTGTAGAATCTTTAAAAGATCTCATTCAGATTCCTTCTAATGTTAACCTTAGAGTATATCTTTTAAGGACACATCTAGGCAAAAAAGAATACAGAACAAGAGTTGTCTATCTGTTTTAACTGATGAGTTACAGTTACATTCTTTTTACACAAAATGTACTTGTTAGTACATTTAGGGTTTGTATCTCATTAAAATGAATTCTTGATATTAAATAATTCTGAATGCTGAAACAGAAAGTGGCTGGAATACTGAGATCCCACGTTCAAGATTTGTTAAAGTACTTATGTTTAAAAGCCTAAGACATTTTTGAGTGAGTTTTTCTCAAGCAATATTTTGACCCCCAGAAGGTACTTTTTGAACACCTCATCCCTGTCCTACTAATGATACTACTATTCCTAGTGGCAGAAAGCATCGGGTTGGCAGAATAGGAAAGAAAAGAGAATGTGGAGGAGAGCAAAGAGGAGCAGATAGAAGGTTGAAAGGAGAGAAGGAAATGCAACAAAAGAGGAAGAATAGTAGAAATTGTATTGTTAGAGGAAAAAGTGAGGTTCTAACGTCAGTGTCCACAGAAACATATCCAAATAAAGGCTTTGCGGATAAGTGCACTGCATAGGGACTACAGTTGTGTGCTTCATGTCTTTAAGTGACTAAAATGTTAGCTGTGGTATAAAACACAAGTTCCTAATGCAGGATGAGGTCTGCTTTTATGTGCTAAACACTTCATTCTTTCAGATGTAACGTGTTAAAATATAGATTAATTTCTCTTTTTTATTTAAGAGACAAAAAGACACAGAAAAGAAAAACAAAAAGCAAAAGAGACAAACAAACAGCAACAACAATAAACCCAAAACAGTAACAGTGTGGGCTTTCAAAACAAGATGATAGGAATTTAACAATGGTTGTCGTATTACGTACTGTTATCTTCAAAAGTGTTACTTAGATTACCAGATATAGACATGCAAAATTGATCTAATCATGAGTTCTTTTCCAAAAACTAATAGAATTATTAGTATAGTCATTCTTTTGGTTGTTTCTGGTATATTTTCTCAATACTCCTTTAAAAACATTATTAGGAGAAAAAATGATCAGCTCCACAACATTACTTTACTTGAGTTTGATCATTTTTTCATGACAAAGGTTGTCTTTGATAGATTGCTACATTAACTTTAGCCAAATATCCTTGATCTCTTTAGTATAGAATGAAAGACCCTGATTCATTGAAGAAAAGAAAATACCTGTGGAGTGTACTTAGAGATAATGCTAACTGCATTTGGTTGTCATGGAAACTGAAATGTTAAAATAATGATGAAGTGATTGCCAAAAATCAGCTTGCATGCTGTTGTTATGGTAACTAGTCATTTTGACAAATACACATTTTTTGTTTTCTTTAAATTAACCAGGTGAAATACTGGGGTTGACAAAATTGCTTTTGTGATGCACTTTCTGTATAATGTCTTTCATACTAACAACAGATATGTTAGCTTCAAAATACCTCACACTTATGTGAAATGACAAAACATGGGTTTGTATGTAGCTCTCCGTGTGAGTGCTGTGTAAGTTAGTTTATGCGCAAAGAAAGACATTGCTATATTGTAAATAACTACAGTGATTATTCCAACTCAGTGATTTTGGATTCTTGCTCAGGCAGTAGAAGATGGGTAGTGCTTCAGGGAAGCTACAGTCAGGAAAATGCATGCTGCTCTGCTGAACCGTGATATAGAGGAGGGATAAAAGAGAATTAATATGTACTAAACACTCACGAGAGGAAGCAGGCTTTTGCACTTGTTTTCCTGTTTATACTTAACAATACTCTCTGAGGGGGTGGGAATGGGAAAAAAAGAATCTAGATATATCATGTACAGGTAAAAATTTCCTAAAATGTGATCATTATGTATGTCCAAACTGTATTAATATAATTAACTAAAAAATAACCTCTGGAAGTTCATAGTGTTCTCATTTCGAAAGTGAGAAAATTGAAGTGCAGAGTGGCTGAATAACTTGCTCAAGATAGAGTTAATTAACCATGGGGTGGAATTTGAATCCATATATTTTTATCCTAAAATATATTTTCCTGTTTTGAAAAGTGACTGATTCAAGAGCTAAGGTAGGAAGTACACCAAGTAGGATTGAAACATCTCATGGTTCGAGAAAGTCAGAAAATTCTATAAACAGAAGACACACACACACACACACACACGTAAGGAGATGTCAAAGGGACATAAGGAAGAGAAAACAACTGAGCTGCCAAATGAACAATTTGAGAAACAAAATAAGTTACTACTGGATTATAACTGGAGGTATAAAATAAATATCCATGAGCTCATATTTATGTGGAATAACAAATCAGTAAACACAGAGGGGAAAATAGAAAATTGCCCAGTAATAAAAACTGTGTAAATCTATCACCCCCTCAAAGAGGTAGAGCATGGTTCTTAATTTTGTAATTTTATCAGCAGCCTATACGTCCATCATTAGATGAATGGATAAAGAAAATGTGCTATTCATATACAATGGAGTACTGCTTTGCCATAAAGAAGGATAAACTTGAGTCATTTGTAGGAAAATGCACCTTAAAACCATTATATTAAGTGAAATAAGTCAGATGCTGAGCTTAAGTTTCACATGGTTTCCCTTTTATGGCAAACCTAAAATATAAATAAAGAGCAAAGCAAAAGAGAGACAACAGGAAATAGGGAGATAGGTCTTATTCACCTGGGAAGAGATTCAAGAAATGCAGGGAAAGGGGAGGAGGAAGATAAAAATAAAAGAATGAGGATGTGATATGTATATGCAACAACTTCCCACAAAGAATGAAATCATTATGCACTGCAAACATGCAATACCAAAAATAAAAACCGAGTAAGAGTGGACTATATGTAGTAAATTTCTCCCAAAAACCATCATAAAAAGGATGTTAGGTAAAAACTAAGAAAATGTACATAATGTATGGAATTTGGTTAATAGTAACAAACTTATATTTTGTTTTTAATTGTGACAAGTGTACCAACATCTAATTTAAAATGCTAATAATGAGAAAGCTCTCTGTACAATATTTGTCATTTTTCTGAACATTGAAACTATTCTAAAATAAAACATTTATTCAAAAAGAAACATTCTACTTTCCTGATACCAAATGTTGTTATAGTGTTGTATTTTCTTTCATAAATGTTTCCTTTTGGCAAGCATTTTTATTCAGGATTTTACCTAGGACATCACAGTTTTGCTTTGAGGAATGTGATTTGTGTTGGAACTCAATTCAATTCTGTATCTCCTAGCAACTTTTGTATATCTAGAGCTATTTTCTTGTTTGTTTATTTATTTGCTTTTTAAAGTAAAATGATCACCAATGTATAAATGTTTTCTGCATCCAGTTTTTGACTGCATTTTCTAATGCCTGTGGGCAGAGTTTCTCTGCTTTTGGGTGAGAGTGTACCAATATGATTCTTGTTAACTTATTACTAGTCTTTCTCAAACAACACAAATATTCTTTCTCATGGTATCCTTGCTCTACTGCAGATCTCATTTGTCTTTTTAAATGTCCTCATTTAGTGACCTTGAATGTATAATTTTAACATTTTGTAATTAGTATTATTTTTGTTTTATTTTATTTTATTTTATTTTTTTGTACTGGGGATTGAACTCATGACCTTGTGCTTGCCAGGCAAGTGCTGTGCCATTGAGCTATATCCCCGGTCCTTAACATTCTATTTTAATCTACAAAGTTGATTTTAAAAGTTTCCATGCACCTGAATGAGAAAAAAAAAACCCAAACAAACAAAAAAACAAATAAACAAACAAAAAACCCTTGTAGGTGGAAAGGTGATCTTAGTATTCTGCAAATTCATTCCTGTATTTTCTCTTCTTGAAAACTCATATCACTATCAGTGATTGAGGGAACAACAAATGTCCAAGCCATGGGGGCTTCCAGTGACTTGATGAGGGTGTCAGATATCAAGTCGAGTTGCACTGGCGTGTTTTGCAGGATACCAACAAATTTATATTTAATTTTTTTATATCTACATACTTATAACTTTTCAGGGATACCTATGTTCTCTCTCATAGAATCCCCTTCATAACTGTCTTCCACCTAACACAAGAAAATGTAGCTATCAAGATCACAGGGGCTAATACACATAAGTTTAGACTTAATTCTACACCTTTTAACTGTGTTTTAGTTTCTTTATTTAAAAGCAGGGGCAGTAATCCTTTGCCTGGCTTCTGGCAAGTTTATTGAGAGGTCAAGTAAAATAATTAATGTGATGAAAAGTGTTTTTCAGTTGTGAGTTCCTGTGTGAATTGAAGGATTATCCCTGTTATTATTGATCAAGGCAAACCATACAGAAATGAACAAAATGAATTGTTTAGAATACTGTGCATCTCATTAAGAATTAAGACGAGCTATGCTTATGTACCTCTAAGGCCTTCCAGAAGTAGTCCACCTGGCTCCTATGGAAGGTAGTCATGTGTGACTTCACCTCTTAAAAATGCTTTACTTGCTTAGAAACCATGATAGGTGTTTTAGTGCTACTATTGAGCTAAATGAACAACCTCATTATGTGTGAAGTTTGTGGACAAAAAGAATATGATTTGATTCCTATTTTCTAGGAGAGAAATGGAAGACAGTTAAAACACAATCACAAGAGCACACCATAACACAGAGTATGATGTACTTTTGGAGAAATTAACATTTATTTTATGGAGATGGTTCCTTGTAAATGTGACTCTTTTAAGTCTTTGGCTTCTAGGAAGTGGTTGGCTTCTTTCTTTCTTTCTTTCTTTCTTTCTTTCTTTCTTTCTTTCTTTTTCTTTCTTATTTCTTTGTTTCTTTCTTCTTGATGAATTTCTAAAATAAGTAATCTGTTATTTGTATTTCTCCTGTAATTCAAATTGTACTCTGAAAGAACACCTGCCATGTTTTCTATGGATGGAAGAATTAGAAACAAAAATAAGTGCTGAGAAGGTTCTGTGTATTTCTGATGCTAGAAAATGCACTAGGGATTTAAAGTGGCAGAGAGAGTGAACACATTCTTTTGAGAAACTGAATTTAAGGGGAAAGAACAGAAAGGGTCAAGTCTTGTACTTGAAGAAATGTGTACAAATTGCAAGTGGGAACAAGGACTGGTGAAACTGGAGCTAGAATCTGTGGGTCAGGTAGGGAGGGAAGACAGAGCAGGGATAGGGCCATGATATAGGAGATTGCACATCACCTAGAAAAGCTTTCTTTTACTAACATTCTTTTTTAAATTGTTTTGAATAAAGCCTTTTTCAGATTAAAAAATTGCTTGAGAATCAATGGACTAGAAAATCTTCCACTTCTCAATTCTAATTCAAGCATCATTGCCTCTGCAAAGTAAAAAATAAAAGCATTCATTGTCTATACCACTATATTATAAGATCTAATTTAAATATCTCTTCTTTCACTTGCCTGAATCATGTGGCTTGTTTATACCTCATTTCAAAATGCATTGTATTTGAAGTCCTTACTGATAAATTGGAAACTATAGCTGAATGGATATTGGAAAAACATTATTTTGAGAGTGGAGAAAACAGTTTTTGCCAAAATAATATTGGAAGGTAAATACCGATTTAATCAGTCACCATTTCCAGTACTCCCAGCTACTGAAGAACTTTGGTAGCTCTTGCACCTCAGTGCATTCCAATAATATTAACAAACACAAAACAGGCTTTTATGATACTTTTAATTTTGATTTTTCTACTTGAGTAAAAATGTTCTTATTGGCCTAGGCCTTTGCTCAGCGGCTCAGTGCTTTCCTGGTGAGCGTGAGGTCATGAGTTCGATCCCCGTACCAATAAATAAATAAATAAATAAATAAATAAAATATTCTGGCTAGTGAATCACAGAATAGTGTTGCTCAGTAATTTTTCCCCATTCAAAATATTCTCCAGCTTATCTCTTTTAATTTTTGCTCATTTTATCAGAGACCAGTGTAAATGGGGGGCTACAACCCTTCTAGTATTTTCTACCTTCTGCTTCCAGGCACCCTGTGGAATTTCTATTTCTTTTTTGAAGCAGTACGGTAGACAGTGAGGTATACAAAAATCTTACTATTATTTGACACAAGAAGGGTAATAACTATTCGGATGCAAGTATATTTGAATTCACAGAGGCTGTTTCCTACTGAAATAAGAAACAGAAACAGTTATAATTGTTGAGCATTTTTCTTTATTCAAAGACTTTTGCTTAATTGCACTGTATTATTTCCACTTTATTTCATGTACTCATTGTTTAGGATAGACTAATTCACACTGAAAACAATCATTTATTTAAAAAAATAACTCAGTAATAACCATTTGTAATCCAACTTGTATCTGCAAATTCAAGACATATTTGGCATTGCATGGAAACGTTCACAAACTGGCTTTAAATCTTCCTTACCACGTCACCCCTTGCATGGTACTCTGTCTTTTAAAAATGATCCAATTAGACATTCTAATATTACAATTTTCATGCACAGGTCTTTTTCATGCAAGTGTGGATAGAAAATCCAAAATGGCTCTGGCCAGCTTCCAAGTACATTTCAGTGATCTTCAAAGCTGCTTGAAATGGACTCCAGTAATGCAAATGTCAAGTTATCTATGACTAGAACTAAGCAAGATAAATATACCCTTTGAACAATAACTAATCATATTGGATTCTTTTTCCTTTTGGCTTCATGAAAGTTCTATTCTCCAGGGATGCATAGCTCTTAGGTAGCTCTCTTTGTTTTGTGGGCAACTCTAGACACCTGTATTTGCTTGGCAATGACATTAAGTGAGTATTTAGGTTAGTGGCTCACCTCTCTAGTGAATTCATCTTCCTAATATGGAAATCTCCCCCAATATGGACCATTTCTTCCTTTTGTTATTTCTAGAACCTAGAGCAGTGCCAGATATAAGAAAACATTAAGACTTGCTAAACAAATGAGTGGAAATTTCAACTATAGATTGACTACAGTTCATTTATCTATAAGCATGCTCTCAAGGATGAATTAGTTCCCTTATGTGAAGTTAATATTTTTCTAAAATCCATCTTTTTCATTTTCTGTCTGGTTCTTTCATTGAGCTTTCAATCTTCCAAGCCAGGGCCTAAATGTCTAGTGCACTTCAGAACTTCACAATCTCCTTCCATTTTTCTTCCACATTCTTCCAGTTTTCTATCTCTCATAGAGCTTACTGATGTGACAGTCTGCTGTATTACTCCAACACTGACATTCAGTGTCCATCTTCCCCAACAAAACACATTATATATAAGTCTTACACAGTAACCTAGTTTCTCTTATCTGTGTGTCTGTTCTTTTCTTTCAACTCTCAGTGATGCATTAGCAGTCCATGACAAAGCCAGTTTTATGGGTGGTAGGGGAAAGAAATGGAAGGATCAGCCCACAAATTTTTATCCTTCTCCAGGATGCGGAGAGCATTCCACTTCTTAAGAAAAGGTTATTCCTTAAACTCTGAGCCATGTAGATAAGATGAAGGGTAGGCGTGATCTTGGCAGCTTGAGACATAACTAATCACAAAGGAAAGATAAACTTACAAAATGATGTTAATTGGTACTAAAATACACTGGACTTGGAAAGGGCTCTGAAAACATGAAGAAGTGTGTGTACTAAGAAAAAGCTTGCTATTTCTCCATTCTCTCTCAGAAATGGAAATGTCAAATAGCACATAATAGTTATGACAAAAAAATCAGAAGGATAATAAAACAGCTGAATGTAATGGTTGAGTCCCAGCACTTCACAAGGATGACTCAGGAGGATTGCAAGTTCAAATCCAGCTTGGACAACTTAATGAGAACACGTCTCAAAAATTAAAGAAAGAAGGGGAAGAAGGCTCAATGTGAAGGCTCTGTGTTCAAAACCCAATGCCAAAATAAGCTCATTTTTGTGATAGATAAATCTCAAGTGTATTAGTCAACTTTATTATTGCTTAGAAAAGTTACCCAATACCCACAGTGTAAAGGAGTAGAGACTTATTTATTTATGGTTTCAAAGGATTCAGTCCATGCTTGACAGGTCCAAGGCAGAAAGAAGCATTAACACAGAAAGGTGTGGGGGAGCAAACCATGTTAGTTCATGAAAGTTGAGAAGCAGAGTAGGGGAACATAGCTAGAGAGGAAGGGTCCAGGGGTCATAGGTAGTACTTAGTCACATGTCCCTGGCCCCCCCAAATACACTCAGAGTGTACTTTACTGATGCCCCAGGAAGCTTCCAAGCCAATGTAGTTGACAGAATTCAGCTAAACTTCCATAAGATGTAATAAATTTAAAAGTAATATGACTCTTGGTTTCACTTTAGACTAAGCCCATTAGTTCTGCCCAGAGTTTATATCCACAATTTTCTCTGGAATCCTCATATGCAGCTGCAATCACAAGGAGACTGGAATAAAATCAGCTGACCGTACGTCATCTGTGTGACTAACACATGAATCTAAGAGACATTAGGAGATGCAAAATAGGCACACCCACTTCATCAAAGATTGAGAAGATTATGATTTTATTTTACATTAAAAGTCACTTGAATGCAAACACCAACAACCAACCTCAAAATTGAGTTAATCCTAAAATTAAACTATACCCCTGAAAGAGAGGTCAGGATCATATTCAGGCTGTCACTGTTCTGAATCACATGAGATGCTGAGGAACACTCAAGAGTTTGTTTAGGTGTGAAAAATAATTGTAGTTTATCCTTTACATAGGTAAGCTTATGAGGTCCTCTCTTCAGAAAGCTGAAGGAATACATGCAGATTTTTAAAATCTCTCTAGAATCAAAATACCTCAAGTAGCATGTAATCAAAAATGTGAAACAAAATGATAAAGAGGAATTGAAGATTTGGTAAAATTTAACGATTAAGACCTTGCATTTTGGAGAAACATCAGATGGATAATTATGTGAGGGTAAATAAGCTCTTAAAATTATATATAAGTTAATGAAATCTTTGATATTTGCCTGATAGTTAGGTTCACCTTCTTAAAAGTAGAAAAGTTAATTTATGCTTGATACTAACTAGTTTACAGTCAGATGCATTATGAATTTTAAAATAATATTTTAATTTGGTTAAGGTCAGTTACTTGATTTAGCACTAGGCATAACAAAATTTATTTTTCAAAATATATGCTGTATAGAAAAGGACCCTAAACTTTTTCTGCTGATTTGCACAGTAGATTATAGTTCCGTGTACAAAGTACATGCTTTAGTAAGATACAAAGTCTCTGAGTTGCGTGGAATGGAATCTGTCCTAATGGGGTGTTTACCTTTTTAATATAATTTATAATTTATGGAGTATCTGTAGTGGGGATGCTAAGAGTGCTGTGATATAAAAATATAGAGAGCATTGTTCCTGCTGGCTGGACCAGTGCTCATGTGTCACCCCGTTTACAGCTGGCTCAATACTGAATGTTATATGGAAAAGAGTAGAATAAATATGTGGTGAATTAGCTCAGTTTCCAAGATTCATACCATAGTGGCTTTAGAGGAAAAAGTAGAGGTCTTGCTTGGCTTCTTACAAAGTACAGTTACAATCCATGCTAGTGTAGGACTACTGTGCCTGGGGAAAAAGAATGCAGGTTCTTTATTGTATGACTAACTATAGATGTGAAAAAAAGTTCGTAATGTTACATGTGCAAAGCTTCTGAAACTCTGACTGGATTTTTAGAAATACATTAAATTTAAAAAATATCTTATCTTTGTATTTTTACTTTGCATGAACACATCTAGTTCCTTAAATGCAGATACCCATATTTATTGAGTACCTTGCTATGTGAATCGAACTTCCCTATCCTATGTTAGCTTTCTTTTTCCAACTATTAAATCCTAATGAGACTAAATTCAGTGTTTTCAAGAGGGATCAAGGCACAGAGGCAAGTTGAAATGAGTTCTTGTCTGTTCACCTGTGCTACCTAAGGATTGGCAGCCCAGAGGGGTCATCCCTGATGGGATGGCAGTGATATTGCTATCTTAATAACTTTCCTCCTCAGTGGGACAAAATACCCTATATCTGAAACTTAAAGGAGGAGAGATTTATTTTGACTCAAAGTTCAAAGTTTCAGTTCATACTCAGAAGGCTTATGCAGACATTGCGTGGTATAAGGGCCCAGGCAGAAGAAACCAACATGTCTCCTAAACCCTCTTCTTCAGACTATAAGTATTCCTAAGTCCCTCTGATCCTGAAGCAAAATTAAAACTTCACCCTCACTTGGTCTTGTACTTTGCTTTGACTATCAGCCAGTACCTTTCTCATGGAAATACTTTGGAATCATTTCTCTCAGCTCTCTTTTACTTCTCAACCCACCCTACTCTTTCTGTCACTTTGAACGTCTTCTATTTAAAACATTCATGTCACCTTCAGCAATAATTCTGCAATTGTCAAATTTAAGGAGGACTTAGGGAAGTCGCATTCCTTTCCTTCCTCATTCTTCTCTGAGTATGTGGACTTGAGGTTCTCTTCTCGAGTTTAGCTGATATTTCTGTCCACAAAGATTCCATATTTATCCATAATGACAAAGAAATGTATTCTCCCCAGGTAATTTCACCCATCCTCTGAAGTTCCCATACTACAGAAATTTAGATCACTCCCCAAATCATGTGTCCTGTCCAGACCTCCATTTTGAGATTCTGACTAATACTCACCCCACTGAGGGACATGTCTCCCTGCCAGTTTTGAAAGTTAAGAATGCTCCCGTAATTAATTTCCCAAATCAAGACATTTTCAAGAGGAAATAGGAAGAATTCTGTTAATAACTGAACTGGGTGTACATCAATGCAGATCAAGTAAACTATATGAATGTTCAATCTATGCAGGTTCCTGAAACCAAGCACGTTGCACAAAAGTAAACAAATACCTGTTTCAAATCTTTTCCTTGTCCTATAGTCTCTATATCATTTACTGCACCATTTTTTTATTTAATCATCCAAGCAGAAATACTAACAGCAATCCTCTAATGCTTTTTCCTCTTTCAACTCCACAGTCTCATTTTGTTCCCTCTGCTTTGCCCCATGAATATTGCTGGGGTGTGTCTGTTTCTCTATAACTCTCACTGCTTAAGAACAGGCCCTCCTCTTTACAGCCGGTATGCAGACGCTCCCCCTCCAGTCCTGATCTACTCAAACGCATCTTAAGCCAGCCGTCAGAATGCAATCTGATCATGTCACTCTGGTGAGAACTCTTCAGTGTTTTCCTTTGCCTGAAGCGGAGGATCACATTCTTTTTTAAATTAAAAGCATTTCACAAACAAGCCTTCACATGACAGTTTGGGCTTTTGCATTTGGTAATTGAAAAATAGTACAAGATGATAGCAATGGTACCGTTCATTTGTGTGAACTTTTAGATAAATTTGCAATTAACTAATCAATGCAGCTTTTAAAACACTTAAAAGGGGAGTTTATGTAAGAGAAAGATATTATTCTTTCAATCTAATTTTTGGATTTTCAGATTATATTAATTTATGGTCCCATTAACAGGTTTGGCTTCATTTGAGAAATAAGTAAGTTGTTCGTGATCAGGTGATTGTCCGTGACATACTGCCTTTTCTCCACACACACCTAACACTGTCTAGATAGTGATAATTGCAAACAACAGCTTAATGTGAGAAAATATACAGTTTTCCTTAATGAGCTTTTAAAGACTTGGAGTTCTTTCCCTAGACTGCTCTTTCAAGAACCCTTTTCACGGTATGCAAGACGGACATACAGTGACTCATTCCTCCCATAGAAGCTGTGTTGCTTCCTCTCAGGCATTCAAACATCTCGAGAATTGATTCTCCACACCTACGCACTCTAGTTTCATGTACCAGTATTCCTCAGCACCTCATGCAGTTCACTCAGGTCGGGCACCTCGGGACTTCCTGTGTCCGTTGTGTTCTTATCCTACTGTATTGTCTCTGCATATGCACCCTTCACGTCCTCCACATACAGACAATCTTCTAGATTGTGCACTGCTCTTTTAAAATTGTATTTATTCCTTAAGAGCAACTCTAGACACTCTACAAAGTCCACTTGAGAATTTTAAACCAAATCCATTGTTCTCTCTTAATTCCCATAAATGTTTAGCATGTCATAGACGGAAAGAACATGATCCTTGAGTCGAAGATTTCTGGATTTCTTCAATACTGCCCATGACATTTATTAACTGTCCATCATGTGCAGAATAACGTTCAACTCCAAGTCTTGGTTTCATAATAAAATGAAAATCTATACTTTAAATTACTTGGTTAACTTGCCTAGAAATTTTTTAGTATAGAAAACAGTTCTCATACCAATTCTGTGGCTAGATTTGGTTAGTTTTCCATGGTTAACTCATTCATCAATTGATATCTATTCAGATACAAAATCTACATAGATAAAATTTAAGCCACCCAAAGTTCTTTAATAAGAGTAGAGTGCATACACATAAATTCTCTTTATACCCTATGATTTCTTGCAATCTTTTTCATTAATTATACGGACCCTCCCTCCTACATTAAATCCTACCAGATTGCCCATCATATAGAAATAATGAGACATATATAGCTGATATCCAAGTGTAACACTGCCATATATAGCTTTTCCTATATTAAATCACATTTCACAATTTTTTGCCTGCATTTTCATTAAAGCAATTGGTATAATGGAAAGAAAAGAATGTTAGTAGTTAGTTGTAACTAGTTTGAAATTACTGTCTTTTGGTAATTAGTGACAACTGGTTTGGGGAAGGTACTGTAATCTATCACTGTGGCAACCCTGTATGGAACGAGTAACTGAAAATTAGTGCAATACTTACTGCTGAGCAGTTCTAGGCAAAAACGAAAAGGGAGATCAGGTGAGGACTGCCTGCTTTTGGCATGCATGAGTGTGTGTGTGTATGTGTGTGTGTGTTTTATACAACATGAAACCATTTCTAGGAAATAAGAATCTGTTTCAGAAGACAGTAAAATTTCGCATTAGTGAAAGAAAAAAGATAGGCAAAAATAGAGAACACTGAGACAGCAACTCAAATAATTGTGAATACAAAAATAACAATAACAAAACAAAGCATCCTATATTTCCTGCTCTAGGTTTTGGTACTTCTTCCTGGAGAAGCAATTATTATTTGTATTGATTTTAATTTGCAAACTTTCAATCTAATGTGTCACTGAAAAGCCCAAAAGTAGTAAATAGTTACATATTCTGCATATTCATTGTGTCTTTTTTGCTGTAAACTTCACAGGCCCAAAGCAAATTAATCTTTGCATATACTCTGTTATCTACAGTATCTACTTAACAAATTTTAGTAGAAAAATAAAATAAGACATTTTTTATTACTGAAGATAAATTATTGATTTTTCCCCTGTACAGGGGATTGAACACAGTGTGCCCCCATTGAGGTGCATCGTTTGAAGCCCATTTTTTTTTTAGTTTGAGACAGGGTCTGTCAAAACGGGCTGAGATCAAACTTGTGATCTTCCTGCCTCATTCTCCCAGAGTTTTGAGATTACACCTTTTCCTACTGGATCTTTTTCACTACGAAGTGCTGAGGAATGTCTGCATTCCCTTGGTAGAAAACACATCGTAGACAGAAGGCTAAAATTTATTTTTAACATATATTTTTTCTTTATGAAATTTTTATTGGCAAATGAATTTTAATACAATAGCAAAAGTAATATAGAAATCACATGTTTTTTTTTCATTTTTTATCTGCAGCTATATTATTTGACCTAAATTGTTCCATTTTTTTTTTCAGCTCAAAATTAAAACCTGAATTTTAATGTGCTTATTTTCTTGGTCTTTCTTTGATTACACTATCTTATGTCCATGTATCCAAAGCTAGTCAACCCTCCTCCTTTTATTATGGCTTCTGTTCTCCATCATGTTAGAACTGTTCCCACAGCCACCATCCTCCTCTCTTCTACATAATGAATCGCCTGCCTTCCTCTCACATCCCTGTTTATTTCTAAATTACCTTCTTGGCAAATGGCCTCCATGTTCACCTGCCCACTTGGTCCTAAACCTAAGTGCATTAGTCTTTATCACCTCTCAGCATACAACTCATTCTGAAAAGTTTGTATCCAAAGAACATCATAAAACTGTCTGTTTTCCCCATCTTCACAAAGTAACACATCTCTAGGCAAAGCAAACAGCATCTCTCATGCAGTGTCTTGGTTCTGTAGCACTTAGGCTTTGTGTAACAACTGGCGTAGTCTTTTAAAAATGCAAATCAAATTCCATCACTCCCCTGGTTCAAACTCTTCTGAAACAGCCTTCTAGTTTCTGATGTGTTCAGATTTCTTAGCATGGCTCTACCAGGGCCTTTGAGTCCTACCTGCTTTACCCCCTGCTCCTTCTCAGCTTGAATCACAATTTTCTTTGCTTACTTCCTGAATCACACTGGTTCTCTTCCTTAAAAGTCTCTTATCTGCTTCTTCTTTGTAAGAGAGAAACTTTTTCCTCTTTCAGCAACTACCTTAAACATAACAAAAGGCAACGTAGTATTCATTGTTAGCCTCTTATTATTTGTTAGTCTCTTATTTTTTTATGAAATTTTGTTTGATTTTTTTCACAAAATTAAAAAAAAAAATCCCTGCAAAGTCTCCACTCTAATGGACAGGGAAGATTTGAAAAGAATGGACTAGTTTCCACTTAAGTGATAAATTTATAAAATGGGAAGCAGAGACCGAAAATTTCATCTAGAGATGTAACACCTTAAGTAGAAGGGTACAAATTTATGTTTAATAAATGGCTAAATGAGGTAATGATGTAACTCAAGCATAGAAAAAATGGGTTACATTACCATTCTTCTTCCTTAATTTAGGGACTCTAAAGTATAATGACTAAAAGTGGAAGTCAGACTGACAGCTAGAATGTGAGAAAAATCACTCTGAATATTACAACCTGAGGATCTCATGTTCCTGCACTGTATTTCTGTTCTTTATTAAACTTTAACCCTCTGAGAAGGTGTGTAGGGGTAGCATTGCTTCCTAACATCCTAACCACAGAAATATTTAGGATTAAACACAAATATTTCTAATAAAAATCACACACACAGTCTTGTTTTGGTTAAGAAGGAATTTTTCCAAATGTAATATTTTGTTTAGTTATGATGTTTATGACAATTTGCCTTTTTCAAATAAGAAAGTAAACTTGTGATTTTAATTTAGAGTATGTCATTGTGTAATTGCTTTAGACTTGTAATTTACTATCGCTATGTATTATATAGGGAAATTTAAAATAGTTTGAATCATCATATTTATAGTTTTAATTCTGGTTTTATAAAAAGTACTAGGGAGATCTTATTTTATAAGTTAGTCAAAGCTGTTCAACAGGAAATTAACTATATTGAATTTATGAATGCAATTTAAAGCATTGAGAAGTTTACTTTCATTAATGAGACAATTGTTAAAATCTGCTGGAAGTATAAACAGAATAAAAGCAGTTTTACATTAGATTTAAAACTTAAGGAAAAATAGGATTTTAATTATTAGAACTAAACGACTAAATAACATTAGCACCTAAAATTACTCTCACTGTAGCAAGTCAAATGAAATAGTAGAAACAGATTTGCACTATTCTGTTTTGCAAATTAGACAGCTTTGCTGGAGCAAAATAAGTCATATTGTTGGATTGAACTGTGAGGTTGTAAGCTGCAGCAGACCTGAAAATGAGGTATACTAAGAAACCAAGTTTTAGCCTTAGTTTTCAAACTCTGCCTACTATAGGGTTGTAGTCTGCCCTCAAGTAGCCTACTACAAGCAGGAATCTTCTACATTTACCTGTAAGCATGGTCTTCTTTCATCCTCACAAAAACCTCTTGAGGTTGCTATTATAATTTTTCAAAATATTATAATTATTCAAAAACTTTAATCATTTAACCTGGACTCACACTTTAATGACATGCCAAAGCCAAATCAATCCCTGAAGTCTGCAAGTCTGAAATTCTTGCATTTTTCTGTCTTTCTCCATTTATTAATCAATTAATGCTGTATTAATTTATTAAGTGAGGTAGCTGAACTTATCTGCTTTTATTTTTAAAAAACTACTCTTTTGGCAAATTTTTATTTATACCTTATCTTTTCAAGTGTACTTATTTTTTAATTTGACAGTAATGATTTTATGTATTCAGGGTATTTATTGTGCATACGTTTTTTTGAAATTTATGTACATTGAGAAATAGTCAAATATCTAATTAATATGCATTGGTTTTCATGATCAGTGCACACTTTTCAAAAATGTGATACACTTCTATAAACTATAGTGGCCAAAATGTACAATAGACCTCTTGAATTTATCCTTTGTGACCGTAACTTTGTAGGCTTTGACAAACATCTGCTTGTATGAAGACACCTTAACCCACTGGGGCAAACCCATGACATACATGCCCCAGCAGGCTGTTTGTTATCAGTGAAAGGTCTAAACCTCTCATCATCACTACCTTCTCCTCAAAGTATAAGTTGTCAGGCACTCAAACGGGTACATAGGTAAACATTTGTAGCAGGGAAGACTGAAAATAATAAAAGTTACTTTTTTAAAATCTTCTATCAAATTCTATCAGGTAGGCAGGTGTTTTGGAAATTTATTTGTAGACTGAATTTACATCACGTCTTTTGTTTTTGATCTTTTTTTTTTCTTAAACAAGGAAGGCATAGTTATATCTATTTTGCTCCATCAGTGATATGTAAAACTGACATGGCAATTGATTAAGAATTTCAGAAAATTCTGTAATTCCTCCAAGATGGTGGAAAAAATTTTCAACAATTTTTAAATCTTGTACTTTACGGTTGAACTGCTGTAGGTGTGTGTGTGCCTGTGTGCCCAAGTCTGTGCATGTGTTTTCCTTTTTACTGTGGAATCTGCATTGACAGAATGTGAGTTTAACATTAAATATTAAGTCCCTGTAGATTGGGACACTGGTCTCTGTCAGAGCTGAGCAAAGATTAGTTCCCCTTTTCAAGGTTATACTGGCTGGGTCCTGATCTGTTGAACAATCAACTTTCCTGGAGCTGTAGGAGGGAGCTGATAAGTTTCTTGGACTACACTTGTTCAAATTAAATTGAGTAGTGCATAGTAGGGCTTTTAAATAAAATAATGATAGCATTTTTTAATCTTTTTTATTTTAAAGTGAATAAAACAAACCAAAACAAATCAGAACAAAACAGATCAGAATAGAACAATGAAAGCAACACAGGAGTTCAAAACAAGACACCAGGAAGTCAACAATGGCTACCATAATGACTCTTCTTTTCTTCAGAATAGTTGTCCATACCTTCAGACACAATAAATTCAAACAAAGCAAAATAGTATAAAACTAATCAAAACAAAAGAGTGAAAGTATTATGGGCCTTCAAAACCAGACAATAGGAAACCAACAAAAGGTATCATACTGCCTCTTGTTTTCCTTAAAATGACTGTCCATACCTTCACACATCTGAAATCAAATAATATGACAGACGAAAAGCAATCAAAACAAAGAATAAAAGCATTCTTGGACTTGAAAACAAGATGCTATGAAATCAGCAATGTCTATCATAATGTCTAGTTTTCTTCAAAGTAGCTGTTGATACCATCACACATAATAAAATCAATTCTTGTAAATTCTTCAGAAGTTCTAGGCATTTATAAGCCTACACGTATATATCTATCCTTTCTGTATTAGAGGGAAAAAACAAACAAAAAGCAAAACAAAGCAAAATACAAGAAAAACAAGAAACGAAAGAGACTAATAAGCAACAATAACAAAGAACCCATAACAATAACAATGTAGGCTTTCACAGCAAGGTGATAGGGACAAAACAAAGTTTATTATTTTGCTTAGTTACCTTCAGAAGAGTTACTCAGATTACCAGATATAGACTTGCAAATTTGATCTTATCCTATGAATGTTAACTGTTTTGTTCCAAGAATGAACAGATTCAGTAGTACAATAATTCCAGCTATCCTAAGTGTATATAATACAAATTTATATCTTTTTATCTTTTTTCTTCCTTCTTTTCTCCTTTTCCCTATCTGAGTTATTTTTCCCCTTTGAGCAGTTTCTTACCCTTTTACAATATTTATTGAAGATTTTGTATCTTATTTACCCTTTCAGTTTCTTACACTAGGGAAACAATATGGTATTTATCCATGTGAGTTTAATTTATTTCACTTATGAGTTTGGTCTCAAGTTGCATCCACTTACTTATAAAAGCCTCAGTATGATCCTTCTTTATAGCTAAGTAATACTCCATTGTATAAAAATACCACATCTTTTTTATCCTTTCCTTGGTTGATGGGCATTTGGGTTGTTTCCAAGATTTAGCTAGTACAAACTGTGCTGCTATAATCATGGGTGCACATATATCATTGTGGTATGATGTTTTCAGTTTTTCTGGGAATATGCCCAGAAGCAGGATAGTTGAGTCAAATGGGACCTCCAATCCCAGCTTTTTGAGGAACCTCCACACTGATTTCCACAATGATTGCAACAGCCTACACTCCCACCAAAACTACAAAAGAGTTCCTTTTTCCCCACAGCCTTTTTAGCATTTGTTATTGGTGGTTTTCTTGATCCTGGCTATTCTATTTTTATGTTGAATTTCTGGTATGTTGATTATTATATGTCTGGGTTTAGATTTATTTTGATCATGGCTAATTGGTGTTTGATATGCTTTACTTGTCTGTATGTCAGTTTCCTTTCCCATGTTTGGGAAAATTTCAACTATTACTTCTGTAAATAATCTTTTGTTATTGTTTGTATTGTCACCTTTTTCTTTTACACTTATCAATTGTATTTTGTTTTTCTTTGCATTGTCTTGCAGCTATTGAATTATTTCCTGATCCCTTGTTATGTTTAAAAGATCTTTCCTTTCCTGTTCACTAGCTGCAATCTTGTCTTCGAGGTCTGAAAGTCTATCTTCAGATTCATTGAGGTGGTTTTGCCAGATTTCAGTGGAATTTTTGATTTCTTGGATATCTCTTTGAATTTGTTTCATGCCTTCTATTTCTTTCTTAAATTGTTCATTCACGGTTTCCATCTTTTTGCAGTGCACCTCAATTTTTTTAACTATGTCTTCTTTAGAAATGCTCAGCATTTCTTTTATTATATTACCATTTCTTCTTTTACCTGTGAGATTATTTCTGATCTGAGTTCATTTCCAGCTTCACGGAGTTGTTTCTTCAGTTGCTATCATTTCAGAAGTTTCAGGTGTATGTCTTATATTTTCTTCTATGTCCATGTCTCCTAGGCTTATTTGGGATGGGCTGGAGGTTTGAGATTGCATTTTGCTCTTTCATTTTGTCATTTTCCTGTATTCCCCAGGTACCTAGTGGTACTCAAACACCCCTCAAATAGGGGTAGTATGCTGGGCGGACCTTCAGCACACCCCACATGGCACTCCAAAGCTCCCCGGCTGCTTGAATTTGAGTGGTGTATCAAGGCTGGTTCTGAGTGGTGTATCAAGGCTGAACAGCTAGATAGAGTACAGTGTGCAGGCCTTCAGCTCATACCACACAACACACCAAAGCTCCCCGGCTAATTGGGGTTAATGGCCAGGGCCCTACCAGGTTCTAATCAAGGTGCTAAGGTTGCACAGTTAGCTGGAGTTCACTGTGCAGGCCATGAGTCCGTGCCACTCAGCAGGCGTGGTTCCCCTGCCACTCAGGGTCACAGGTTGGGGCCCAGCCAGGACCCAAGCCACTTCCCAAAGGTCCCCAGATGTTTGGGGATGCTGGGCAGGGCCCTACCAGGTTCCAAGCAAGATGCCAAAGCTGCACTCTGAAGCTGCACAACTAGGTAGGTTTCGCTGTGCGGGCCTTCAGCACATGCAACTCAGCGCAGACATTGGCCATGTACTTGGAGTTGCTGAGCAGGGTCCAACCAGGACCCAAGCCACTTCAAAAATGTCCCAGACATTTTAGGACAGTGGGCAGGGCTCTACTAGGTTCTGAGTGAGGTGCCAAGCCTGTGCTGCTAGACAGAGACTGCTGTCTTTGCCACATGCCACTTAGCACGTGGATGTTGCCCAGGTACTGAGGGTCGCTGGCTATAATGATAGAATTTAAAACTCAGGTTATTTGTGTTGAGTCCAACAAATGGCTCTCTATCACTAGGGAACAAAATTATGAAAATATAGTACTTCGCTTGGCTTGCCTAAGAGTGCTCTGGACATAGTTCTCAACGTTGCGAGGAAGGTATTCAGATCAACTCTGAACAGCCATGTCAGGAGATCACATCTAGTCAGCTTGGCGAAGGACAATAACATAACAACATGTATGATTTCTTTAAACGACTAAAGGAGCCTTTCCTTCTTGCTTGCATGCTTGCTTTTTTCTTTGCTTTCTAACTCACACTCCTTGATTATATAAAATGCATCTCTAGTACTCGTGACAGGATGCAACATCCCATAATGTTGGAAGATATGAAAAGTGATGTAGATGACAGAAGGGCTTAACAAAGGCCTAGACTGGTCACTTAGGAATGTTCCAATAGCCCAAAGCTAGACTGTCTGTTCACTAAAGCCTGAGGAGTAGTATGGATTTGTGGATAAGTATACAGCTTCTAAAACCACACTGCTTGGATTCCAGTTCTGACTTAACTGCTTAGCAGTTCTATGACCTTTTCAAATAGAACATCTATTAGTCTTTCCTTTCACCTGTAAGGAACTATCTTAAACTTGAATGAGTCGTGGGAGAGGGTGCATTTGGGGTTAGAGTTGCTGTAGTTTCATGAAACACTGAAGAAATATTCAACTCACTTATCTGCTTTTTATCTTTTGATTCTTTTTAATGAATTTGCATTAAGCATGCTTTATTTGGTTTTGAACTTACCCTTTGACAAGAATTGTTCTAGTCCTGACAGGTGCATGTGTGTTTAATATTTGCATGTTTTCACATATAATTCTACTTTTATTTTTAAAAATAAAGTAGAAAAGCATGTAGTAATAACAACAATAATAATAGTGAGATATATGTCTGATAATATCCATTATTCTCCAGGATATACAACAATTTTAGTTCTCTTAGATTGTTGGTGTGAGTAATTAGTAAAATAATTTTGGAAAAATATTTCATACTATACATATATGGTGACTCAGCAATTCTATTCCTGGTTATTGACCTAACCAAAACACATGTATGGCAATGATTATAGCATCTTTGATTGTGATATCCAAAAATTAAAAATGGCATAAATATATAAACAGTATGGTAGGCAAATAACATGAAGTTTGTTCATAGAATAAAATTACTATAGACTAAAATAATCAGAAAGAACTTTGATATATCAAACAACATGAATAACTCTAAAATGCAAATGCTCAGTGAAAGAAGCCAAACAAAAGAGTAGGCACCGTGATTCCACTTATATGAGGGTTAAAAACAGACTAAGTAATCTATAATGATCAAAGTCAGGAGGTTATATCCTTGAATATCCTTGGAGGAGAGCTACTGACTTGAAAGGGTATGAAGTTTCATTCTACGGATGGAATGCCATGTATTATGATTTGCATAGTATTTGCAAATACATGTGTGAATACAAAACTATATTTTAACATATATGAAATTTTATCATCATTATTTTTAGTGTGCTTTATGAACATACACACATATGCACATGTATGCATATATATCATATATACATTTTATGGTTTATCACACCCCAAATTCTGAGGATTGTCTTACTTATAAATGGAGAATAAGAATTATTTCTTGTTACTTTGCAAAATAGTGAGGTGAGGACTACAACTACATCTATAGAAGAGCATCTCACTGCATTCAAGATTATCTTTGTGAGTGTTACTGGGATAAAAGGTAATGGAAATGCCTAAAAATGGGTTAAAATCTGTCAAATACTTATGAAAATATCTAAGTTTCTATTGTGTCATTCAGCAATGACCAAGATTTTAGCACCGATTCTACTGTCATCTACATGTTGTCTGTGACTCCTTCAGAGCCAGCCCTTCAAAGGATATGCCTTAAATATTTTGCTATTCTTTACAAGGACTGACACCAAACAACGGGCACATAAAAAAAGGTTTAATTCATGTTTTTCTTTAATTCATGATTTTAACAATCATAGTGATACTATGTGTTGGCCTCATTCTAAGCAAAGGTGATATCCTTCCTAAAATTTAATTTATACTGTAATACCTCCCCCTTGGAAGTAGGTATTCTGTAGTCTCAACCTACAGAAAAGGAAACTGAGGCTCAAAGACTGCATGAATAGTAAATGGGAGAACAGAGCCTTAAATGCTGTGAGTCAATTTCCTATGCTCAGCCAGGAATAGTTTTATTTGTTATAGTAGATGGATGCAAAGCATCTGCTCATTTTGTCTTTCCAGATGAAACCGTTACCACCATGGATGTACCCTGAGGGAACTGTATGGTGCCCCTATCAGTAACAGAGTTTGTGCTCATCATTCTATAAACACACAAAAGACCACAGTTCTGTACTAAAAGTGGCTCAAGACTTCTCAAAATCTATGCAGTTCACAGGGTAACCATCACAGCCTTTTAAATATGCTGCTGTAAGGGCAGGTGATAAGAGGGGGGGATTGATATCAGTAAAATAGATCATGCATACTGAACCCCTCAAACACGTGATACTGGGGACGAGAATGGGGTTAATGGCAGAGGCGGCAATGATTCAAGTATTTTATGTGTAAACAAATCTGGAAAATGGTACTCATTCATCTGTATAACCAAAATAAAAGAGCGAGAAAGAAAAAATTTTAAAAAATTATTGTTTTTCACTACATCCCAATGTAAAGTCTATCAAATGAATCTGCTCAGAGGTTCTCAGGAGCTCCTAGATGAAATCTATCATCTCATATTCAATTTTTGTTATTAAATATTTTGATACATACTTAATGACACCTTTGTTATGACTACTTTCTAGTGTATTCATAAATTAATGATTTTGAATTTAATTCTTTATTAATTTAAAAATTTTTAGACAGGTTCTCACTAAGTTGCTATGTTTTTAAGGCTGGACTTGAATTTGTGATCCTCCTGTCTTAGTCTCCCAGATTACTGAGATTAGAGACAAGTGCCACCAATCCCAGTTCTTTATTCTTTCTTGACTCTGTCTAGTAACAAAACATGTGCACAGAGGCAGGTAGCCTCTCTGGAAGGAATGCATTGTCTTATCTTACAGTCTGCATTGAATAGCATTGTCAGCTAGGTCAGTTCTGACTCCTTCCTTCATCTAACTCTATTTGATGGTGAAAAGATCACATTGATAAAACACTCACACAATTTTAGGTGGCATGTGCATTTCTCTCATATGATTCTGTGTCATATTTAATTCATGTTAGATAAAATGCACTTCAGCTTTGGCAAATTCATAATCATCATTCAATTTTTGTGGGCAGTTAAACAGTGCAACATCTCATAAGAGATGTAATCCTGATGCATAACCTGGATCAGATCCTGTCTTGAGGACTGGATCAAATTTCTGGTGCCTTCACCTTGAGAGAAAAGCATTTAAAGTTCGATCCTGCACCAGCAGAGCAAGAATGGAAGAGCATTGGTTAATAGAAGGTCCTGGGGAAGTCTGAATGTTTCTGCAGGAGTTGAAGAAATCTTGTGGAGTTTAAATCTGATAGGAGCCTTTATCATGTAATGCTAAAACCATAGTCTCAGTTTATCTATTACACATATATTGTAAAGTAGATGAAGTGTTTAGATTGTATGGCACAAAGTTGGAAAGGTAATTACCCCCCAAACTGATCCCTTTACTGAAGATAAAGCTGATATTTGTGTACTCTTTTCTGAGGACAGAGAGACCCAGGTGATGACTGATGGAGCAGATTGAGACTTTAGCAATTTGTGAACTAAATTTGTTTAGAAAAAGTCATTGTGACTGAAATGACATCTAGGACCCATGCTTAGTGTCATTCCTTTTTCTAACAATGGGCTGGACTTGAGACAATCTATCTACCACAAAACAATTTATGCTTGTTTGCTAATTATGAGGTTTATGACCTGTTTTTATTTCTTAATGATATATTGCTGAATCATTTTCCTCTTTAAATATTCTCTTTTAAGTGTTCTCTAAAATTTTAGTATAAGACTAAAATCTTCATCAGCAAAATCAATTTCAGTTTCAAATTCTTCAGTTTTATTTCTCTCATCATGCCTAGAAATGGTTTTCTTATCTTCTACTGTTACTATCTATATCTTCAAGCAATAAAATGAAAGGCCGTCTTGTAGACTTTTCTAGGCACACATTAAAGTTGTGTATGGGAGTTTGTGTTCACAGCCCTTCATGTAGCAGTTGTGTGCCATGTAGATATTGTGTCACATTGAAAATGTCCCTTTGCCTCACTTCTCTCATCTGAAAAATGAACAAACTACGGTAATGATGATATCTACTTTAGAGGATTATTGTAAAGAATATATAAATACTTGTAAAACTTTTAGTACAGTGCCTTCCCTATAGTAAGTATTTAAAAAATCTGAGCAATCAATGTATTTAATAACTGAAGATTCATTAGAACACTTAGTGTCTTGGTTACTTTTATCTTGTTGCTGACACAAACTTTCCAATGCCCCAAGTTAAGAAAGGAAAAGTTTATTGATCTCACAGTTTGTGAGTATTTCAGTCTATACTTGGCTTGCTCCAAGGGAGAGTGACACAAGGCAGAAGGCAACAGTTCATGGCAGCAGAAGACAGAAAAAGCAAAAAAAGGAAAAAGGGGAGGAATGTGGAGAGAAGACTCTTTCTGTCTCTTAATTGTGTGTAGGCCATACTCACTTGGGTGTAGCACTCACAGCCATAATCCCAGTATTGTACCACGAATCAATCACAAATTCTAGAAACTTGCCCCACTGACCAGACAAGGCTTTGTGGGGACATCCAAACACAAACCACAGCACTTAGCAACTAGTTGTGTTCATCTGAGGTTATTATTTTGGCAGTATTGAAAAGTTTCATTTTCATTTGGTTTTCTTCCAACACTGGTATACTCCTAATTTTTGAGTTATCAGAGGTATGTCAGAAATGTAGAAAATTCAAGTAAATATTTGCTAAGTGTATATATTAATTATGAAAAAAGTGAAATTTCATTTCATTTCTTTAAATATAGTCTTTAGATTGGGCATGGTGGCACATGCCTGTAATCCCAGCACTTGGAAGGCTGAAGCAAGATGGTTTCTGTGAGTAGAAGCCCAGCCTGAGCTAAATAGTGAGTTCAAGTACAGTTTGAAATACAAAGCCAGACCCTGTCTCAAAACAAACAAAGAAACTAACAAAAATATGGTCTTTAGGATGTCACTGGTGATTTTTTAAAAGTTTTGCATCTAATAGGAAGTATGCAATAGTACAAACTGTTAGATAACAAAAAACTTTTCTGCTCTATGCATAGTATTTAGGAAGAAATAGGTAAAGAAAAAACTCATGTTTTCAGGATTTCATGAGACAATATTTAGAATGTTCTAGCTCAAATAATTTAAGAACTATATAGTCAAGTTATTTTCCAGCAAAATAGTCTAACATCATGTATATTAAAACAAAGTTGAATTAAAGAGTGTATTTACAGATCTTCTATTTTTCTGAAACACATGAAACAACTACTGCTGAGGTGAATTACTTTATGACTAAACCAACTTATATGAGTTACCTGAAATTATCTAGTCAATGTTATTATTAGTACATGTTTGCAGTGCATAATGACTATAGATAGTCCTTATGGAGGGCTTGTTCTTGCATATATCATATCTTCATTTTTTTCATCTCATTCCCCTCTCTACCTCTTCCTCCTTCCATCTCTTGATCCTCATCCCATTGGTCAATGATCTATCGCCTTTCTTCCTATTACATAACTTTTTTAATTTTGCTCTCTGTTTATATTTTGGGTTGCTCTCATAAGAGAAAGCATGTGATATTTAAACTTCTGTGTTTGATTTATTTTACTTAATATGGTCTTAAGGTACATCAATTTTAGAAACTGTCTTTATAAATTTTTAAAATAAAAATTATAATGTTGCACTTATGTTTCCTTTTTGAATGGTGAAGTTGTATTTTGTTCGCACATTTTCTCATTTTTAAAAAAATGTATAAAAAGTAGTTTTACATTAGATTTCAGATCAGATTTTATATTTTACTCTTCAATGGGCATTCTAACAACAATGCTGGACAAAAATGGAAAAATGTACAAATATTAACTTTCTTGACTTGGATGAGTTTGTTAAGAATGAGTAACTTTTTCTAAGAAATGTAGAAACAAAAAATAAACCTATATTGGGCATGGTCTGATAATATGCATGGAATAATTTCAATTCCCTTGCATTTACTTAATCATGTTCTATGAGTTAGTATGTGCTCTGTTTTGGAGAATATCCCATGTGCAGCTGAGGATGTGTATCCTGATGTTCTGGGCTGAATCACTCTGCAGACAACTACTAAGTCCATTTGTTTAAAAGTTTGGTTCAATTCTGATATTTCTTTGCTGATTTTTTGTCTACTTTATCTATTTGTGACAGTGGGATATTGAGATTCTTCATTATAATCATGTGAGTACTTACTTGATTTTTTATGCCCATTAATATTGGTTTTATATAGTTTGATGTGCTGGTATTTGGTGCATACATGTTTATGATTGTTATCTCTTTCTCTTGGATTTCTCACTTTACAAGAATATAGTGACTTCCTTTGTCTTTCTTGATCAGTTTTGGCTTGAAATTCACTTTGCTTACAAACAGAACAGCTACTCAAGCTTTTTTCTGGGTTCTTGTCACATGGAAAGTTGTTTTACATCCTCTGACTTTTAATCTATGAATTTCTTTTTGAATTAAATGTGTTTTTTTATGTAGTATATTGTTGAATCTTGCTTCATGATGTATTCTGCCAGTCTGTGTCTTTTGATTGGAAAACTGAGGCCATTACCATTGGTAGTTAAAACTGGTACATACTGACTCATTCTTGTCAAGTTATCTTCTTCTTTCTTCTCCTGTTTAATTTCTTGCTTGCCTGGTGGGTTCATTCTGTGGGAACTCATGAGTTGTAGTCTTTGTTATCTCTTTCTAGAATGTGCTTCACAACATTTGGCTTGCTGATTTGGTGGTCATGTATTTCATCAGGTGTTATTTGTCATGAAAGTATCTTATTACTCCATCAATTTTAAAAAATAGTTTTGTGAGATACATCAATCTGGTTTAAACACTGTTTTCTTTTAGGGTTTGAAATATTTCACTGCAGCTTCTACTTGACTTGTGGATTTGTGTTGAGAAGTTTACTGTGATTCTGATGGGCTTTCTTTTGTAAGTGATTCGGTTCTTTTCTCTAACAGTTTTTAATACTGTGTTCCTGTGTTGAAGTTCTGGGATCTTGACCATTATATGACCTGTAGATTTTTTTGGTAATGGCTAATTAAAATTTTATATGCCTCACTTATGTGTATGTCCAATTCTTTTTCCCTACTTGTGAAGTTTTCTGCTATTACTTCTGTGAACAAGTTTTTATGTCATTTGTGCTAGCTCCTGCTTTTTTATTGACTCTGGTCAATCTTATATTATCCTTCTTTGCATCATCTAGCAGCTGGATTGATTTATCAGTCCCTTGCTATTTATTTATTTATTTTTTCCCTTGCTATTTAAAAAAATATTTTTCTTTTCATAATCTCCAATCACAATTCTGTCTTCTGTATCTGATATTCTGTCTCTACCTTGACTCATTCTGCTACATATACTTTCAATGGAATTTTTAACCTCGATATATATTTGTATCTGTTTTATTGATTCCATTTCTTTCCTGTGTGGGTCATTCATGGTTTCCATCATTTTCCTAAGCTCCTCCATTTTGTTTCTCTGTCTCTGCTCTGGAATCACTAACCATGTTTTTCATTATCACCTCCATCTCTCTTCTTATCTGAGTAATTATATCTGATTTGCTTTTTTTCTAGAACCTCATTCATCTGCTTTATTGCTTTTGATATTACCAGTTTATAAGGTCAAGGTGGGTGGCTTCTTTGTTCTTCCATCTCATTACCCTCTGAGTTTGGCTGTGATGAGCTGGAAGTCTGGTGTTGCATCTTGTTCAAGTCTTTTCTTATTTTCTATTTACTTAAATTTAATTCCTGGATAGATGCTTGTAAGTTGTTTATGGCAAGTAGCTTTCTTGCTAGTCTTTAGAACACATAGGAAATGACTGTTTCTCAGAGATGTCTTCCAAGCATAGCTGGCTTTTGGGTTTTAAATCTGTTGTGAGACCCTACCTCTTCAATTTATGGGGGGATAAAAAGTTGCTGCCTGTTTGGTCTAGACCCTGGCTCTTTGGCACTGACCCATAGTATTTTTCATGACCCTTAGGCAATCTCAATCTTGGTATACTAGGGAGAACAACTTATTAGATCACTTATGTCATCCTGACTAAAGTGGTACAATCTGCAATAACAATAGAATCAAACACAGCCTAGAAAATGACAACTATTAATTTGTTATCTTTAACCATGTAAACTAGATTTGTGGTTATATAAGGAAATGTAAAACAAATCAGAAATTTATATACAATAAATAAGCCCTCAATATGATGATTTTACCATCAGGGGAGAAAATGTAAATGTGGTTGGGGGAAAATAGAGAAAGTGAAGGAAAGAAAGAGATTAGGAGCATGCTGGAGAACAAAGAAAGATTACACAAACTTTGGGAAACTGGTGAGAACAGGAGGGAAAGACAGAAGGAAGAAATAAAAACAAGAACAAAACAAACAACAAAAAAGACAGAAACAATGTCCATACTTATATTTAAAAAATAACAAACATTAAAAAAAAAAGAAAAATGTCTACTTCAATGTGTGTCTCTGCTCTCACTGGTAGACAGAGTGGGCAGACATAATTCAGATCTATGTTTAGCAATTACAGGAAACCAGCCATAGATATACAGTGGGGTAGTG